>SJYC01024097.1:0-32173 GCA_006408675.1 Madoqua kirkii | reverse complement strand
TTAACCTGAGACGCCCTTGTCCCACCTAGGGCAGGGAATTAGCGGCAATTATTGACACAACAATTGAGGAAACCCTTTATCAATATAATTCCCATCCAACCCACTATACTAATAATTTCTAACCTTCCACAAGAATTTGCCTTTAGTAAGTCAAAACATCTCATGCCTCTCAAGGTTGGAGGGCTGTTGCGGCTGGAGGAACCTATACAGGCAGGCTAGATAACCTTCAGAGAGTCCAGTAAATTGAAACACTCTAGTCACGCCCAGGAATTTTTACTGCCTTGGAGCTGCACGTTTACTCCTTCTCGGAGAGAAATGGTTATGGGGGAGAGCGCCCCGTAGGTGAGAGTACAGGACAGACTCTGGTTTTGGGGTTAGATGCTAAGGATCAGGGGAATTTCCTGAGACTTGGTCACGCCTTTGCGTATGCCGAAGCCCCCTTTCCTCATGACCTTTGCCATGGGCGGAGTTCCTCATGCTGGCCCCCAACACTCCCCATGATAGTCCTGACACTTCTGCCCACTGATGCTTCTTCAGTCTGCATCTCGCCAAGCTCTTCTACAATTCCAGGTCTTCATACGTGTGCCTGCCCCCAGGTTCCCCCATATTTCCTTACTGAGGTTCTTCAATCTAAACCAAGTCACCCAGTTATAGTTTCATGTAAACAACCTTCTCTTTCTGGAACATATCAAGTTTCTGCTCATATATTTATTTTTGAGAATATGTGTACCCTGTCTGTTTCCTCACTGAAATGAAGCTCGGGGAGGCTAGGGCTGTACCAGCTTGGCTCACCCTTGTAGCCCAGTCTCCACAGCAGTGCCAGGGGAACTGTGATGGCCACACTACCTTTCAGGGAAGCCCTGGAAAGTTCAAGCATCGTGCTCTTGTTCTGAGGATGTCGAAAACTCAGACACTGTCAGACGTGTTCCTTATACTGGATTCTGCTCATTGAGGTGTTTAAGCTTTTCCACTGGTTTCTCTTTGTTGAGTATTCCTCACTGAAATCCTCTAGGGAGCAGGAGTACTCCCAGGAACAGGGACCTCCACCACACAGTCCAGGTGGGTTTCCATGGAGTCAAGACAACTGGTCAAGCTTCCAGGGGGACAGGCCAGGTTCTTACCCCTCAGTCTCCCTAAACAGGGGGGAAATACTAATTGTCCAAAGTTAGAGGCGAGAACCTCTTAAGGCTCTTGTAAGTGTGTGTGCCCATGTGTGTGTTTTAAAGGGCCGTATTTTGAAGTTGTAAATACAGACTGAAAAATATCTGTTTACACTCTGGTGGCAGAGCAAGCATCTGGAGAGCATTTAACTACGGTGATACTTTGCTCCCAAGTAAAGGTTCTGTTTGTTACAATATGACAGAGTTATTTGGCTTTTCAGAAAGATGCCATTCTCCTTCTGGGTTCTCTACAAAATCAAAGACAAGATAAGCTATTTTGAGAATATTAAAACACGACAAACCAACGTGAAAAGACCAGGAAAAACTGGAAAGGAATCCAACAAACCATGAGAAAATTGGAAAATATATTACTTACTTGGAAAACATGTTATCGTTTGCTGCTACTTCTGTTTCTTTTAAGCACTTACTACCACAGAAATGCCCTAGGTGAGTCTTGCGTACCCAGAAGTCTAATTAAGCCAGACCATCTGAGGCTTGAATGATGAGGAGGCAGGAAGTGATATAAGAAAGGTGAGGAGGAAGAGGTTGTTTGGACACTGCATCTCCAGGCAGACATTACACAATGTGAGGTGGAGAGGCCTTAGTTACAGTGGGTCAGCTTGGAGACAAGTGTTCTGAGATATTTGGGTGCTTATATATTCAGATCAAGGAGATCAAACTAGTCAGTCCCAAAGGAAATCAAGCGTGAATACTCACTGGAAGGACTGATGCTGAAGCTGAAGCTCCAAGACTTTGGCCATCTTATGCAAAGGGCCACCTGACTGGAAAAAAACCCTGATGCTGGGAAAGATTGAGGGCAGAAGGAGAAGGGGAAAACAGAGGATGAGATGGATGGATGGCATCATTGTTCAATAGACATGAGCTTGAGCAAACTCTGGGAGACAGTGAAAGACAGGGAAGCCTGGAGTGCTGCAGTCATGGGGTCACAAAGAGTAGGACACGACTGAGCAACTGAACAACAAAAGCAAATATCCAGATAACTCAGGTTCCAAAGGAGCCAAGGAGAAGAATTTCTATTGAGTAAATTAAATCTTCAGTTCAGGTCAGGTCAGTTCAGTTCAGTTACTCAGTCGTGTCCGACTCTTTGCAACCCCATGAATTGCAGCACACCAGGCCTCCCTGTCCATCACCATCTCCCAGAGTTCATTCAGACTCACGTCCATCGAGTCAGTGATGAATTGAGGTTTTTAGTGTAACTTCAATACAGTAAAAATACATTGACAAAATAATAACTTTTAACTGATAATACTTTTCAATGCCTTTTAGACAAGAACTTATCGAAGGTTACTGTTAAGTTATCTACCACAGAGGTGACATATCATAATGAATTGACCAGAAAATATCAGAAACATGGAGATAATAAATCTAAGATAGAGAATTGTATACTTTTGTACTTTCTATATCTCTATAACAAGGGTAATAGGTTTAAATCCAAAGAGGAGGTGCAGTCTTTGCCGGAGACAGAAATATTAAGTTTGGATGTTTTTCTACTGGAAAAAATGTTTTAATTAAAAAAAAAATTTAATATACTTTTAAAGGTTACTCTCCATTTACCATTATTACAAAACACTGGCCATGTCCCCCACATTATCTAATACATCCTTGAGTCTATTTATACCCAGTAGCGTCTACCTCCCACTGCCCAACCTTTGTGTTGCCCCTCCCCCCTCCTCACTGGCATCCACTAGTTCTCTGTATCTCTGAGTCTGCTCCTTTCTTCTTATATCCACTAGTTTGCTATATTTTTTAGATTCTGCATATAAGATATATCATATAGCCTTCGTCTTTTCTGACTTCTTTCACTTAACTTGTGTCCTCCATGTCCATCATGTTCCTGCAAATGGCAAAATTCCACTCTTGTAATGGCTGAGTAGTATTCCATTGTAGACATATATAATCACATCTTTATCCATTCATCTGTTGTTGGACACCTAGGTGGCTTCCATATCTTGGCTATTGTAAATAATGCTATAAACTTTGAGGTGTGTGGATCTTCTTGAATTATTATTATTTTTTTTAATGTCTACGCCAGAGTGGGACTGCTGGGTCATATGGTAGTTCTATTTCTAGCTTTCTGAGAAACCTCCAAACTGTTTTCCACAGTGGCTGCACCAATGTACATAACCACCACCAGCGTATGAGGGTTCCCTTTTCTCCGCATTCTCGATGACATTTGTTATATGTGTGCTTTTTGATTATAGCCATCCTGACAGGTGTAAGGCGATACCTCATTGTGGTTTTGATTCGCATTTCCCTGATGATTGCTGAGGTTGAGCATCTTTTCTTGTGGCTATTGGCTACCTGAATTTCCTCTTCGGAAAAATGTCTATTGAGGTCTTCTTCCCATTTTTAGTTTACTTGTGAGTATCTAACATAGAGTATCTAACATATGTATGTATGTATGTATATATATATAATTCATACAATTCAACATCAAAACAATTTTTTTAAAGCCAAATGGGCCAGAATATCCATCTAGAAGTTATGTACTTATAATTAAAGTCACTTGCAAGTCCACAAAAACAGCATGCCGTCTCTTTAATCCTTGGGGGATCAGATACATAGAGCTGAACTTCCAGCATATAGACTATATTAGTGCCAAAAAAGGTTATATAATGGCTTTAAAAAGTTTTTAAAATTGTTGTTGTTTTGTTTTAACTACAACTTGGGATGAACACAGAAAAAGAAAAGTTCTACATATCTGTTCTGAAGTTCTAACAGATAAATGAATGAATAAATCCCTAGACCTTGCCCATGAGGGTATATGTAGGAAGACTGTCTGATGTCACAAGTGAGTCTAGCCGGGCCTCTTTCATAGCCCCCACTGCTTACATTTTTAGGTAAATAATAGGAATATTTCACCTACTATGTCACAGCTTACTCTGTGGGACTTGGGCTAGAAGAAACACAGATGGAACGGATGGAAGTTTTACTGTGTAGACCATGCAATTACTCACTATGTCTGAGGGACATTGTTTTGTGTATAGACATGGAAAAAAATTTAACAAGCCATTGTTAATTATGAGAATGGTGGCATAGGAGTGGTTTTCAAATCAAAGAGCAGAGATTATCTCTTCATGAGGACAAACTTGATTAAGAGGCATTCTTGTTCACTTTGGAGGCCATTGAACAGGGTGTCAAAAGACTAGCTTCAGTGGAACCATCTTCCCAGCATCCTTGAGGAAAAAGCTGCTTGTCAACACTTAGGTAAACAACACCTCTGAGTGATGGAAGGAAAAATACCGAGAGGCAGAAAAGCAGTGGGCACTGAAGCACCAGACCTGTGGGCAGTTCATGAACATACCAGAAAGATCCCCCCCAAAAAATGGAATTCAGGCCTTCCTCACCTGTCTCCTCAAACTTCCCACATCCTTTCGGCTCAAGAACTTCTTCCTTGTTCGCAGTGAATATAGTGACTACTCGAACGTTTGTGCCAAAAGAGAAGTAAAAGAGCCCAGTTAACAGAAAATAATGAGAGGTCCTGTCAAGTAACACACACAGTCACTGCCTCTGTCCCTGCTCTGCAGGCCAGTAAAATGCTGCAGTAGGGGATATAGGCCCAGCAACCAGTTTTTGCTAGAAAATTATTAGAAAACATGAACGAGACTCAGATGCGTACATAAAATCTGTTCATGCAGCATCACCTCTCAGAGCTTCTGTTCAAAGTCTCTAAAACAAGTGGCGGCTCAGAAAGCACAGGGTGGCAGTGAGGGAGGGTTGGGAGTGGGGAAGAGCAACGTGGAAGGGAAGCCAGGAGATACTGGCACCAACCTCATTGCTAACTGTCTGCTTCCTGCCATGGGGGGCAGCGTTCAGAGACCATCTAAACTTTATTTGTTGATAGAGGGTTTTCTACAGTGATGACAAAATGAGACCATTCAGTGTACACAGAATCAACTAGATTACATTAAACAGACACAGATGGATATTTCCTCTGTGTCTGATACTGTGTTGAGCACAGAGACACGAAAATGAGTAAAACATAAGCCCTATCTTGGAGATATTTACAATTTATTAAGAAAGTGTAAATAACTCTCTAAGAGATAAATCTACAAAGTATAGTACTAATAGTGTTCAAAGCAGAAATAATTAATCAAACCATTCATCCATCACTTATTTACTTAGATGCTTTGGGCCTGGAAAACTGTATCAGAATACTCTTAAAATTGATCTAAAACCTTATCAATTATTTTCTTATTTGTTTTCTCTTTTTTCTAAAACCTTTCATTTCAGTGATAGACTGATAGGAATGTTTGGCATCTAAAACAGAGAGGTGGTCCTGAAAACAATGGATTAAAAAGGTTTAAAATAGAAAAATAGATATCACAAAATATGTGCACATTTCTACAATTCTACAAAATTTCTCTCAACCCTCTTCCAAACTAGTGTAAAACAAGCATTTAAATTAGACACAGAAAAGAACACTGACATCAATAAAACTGACAGCTGACAGAAGAGGAAGGAAGGGGTAAAAGTGTCTGAAGCAAACAGAAGAGCTGAAGGATAGTCACCGAGACTCAGTTAGTGTATAGCCACAATCCCGCGAAGTTAGATTAAGGGCAGCATGGGGATTACGAGAAGAAACAGGTACACTGGCGTAGTAAAAAGCATCAGGCAATAGCAAGAGAGGTGACAGGTAACAAGCTTTAAAATTTCAAATAGTGCAATGGTCCTGGACCACTCAATAGGAACTGGCAACTCTACTCACCTTCATAATCCCTGGGAAATCACATATTATGAAACTGTTTTCCATAATGGTGGCCCTGAGTCATCAAGGGAAACTTTAAATCCTGTTCAGTATTCTCTATTTTGAAAAGCAGGAAATGTCTGGGGGTGGGAGTGGGGCAGAAGACTGAGTAATCCATTTTAGAGGTTTTTAGGCAAGGTTTCGGAGAAGGCAATGGCACCTCACTCCAGTACTCTTGCCTGGAAGATCCCGTGGGCGGAGGAGCCTGGTGGGTTGCAGTCCATAGTGTCGCTAAGAGTTGGACACGACTGAGCGACTTCACTTTCACTTTTCACTTTCATGCACTGGAGAAGGAAATGACAACCCACTCCAGCGTTCTTGCCTGGAGAATCCCAGGGACAAGGAGCCTGGTAGGATGCAGTTCATGGGGTCGCAAAGAGTTGGACACAACTGAGCGACTTCACTTTCTCTTTTCCCTTTCATGCACTGGAGAAGGAAATGGCAACCCACTCCAGTGTTCTTGCCTGGAGAATCCCAGGGACGGGGGAGCCTGGTGGGCTGCCGTCTATGGGGTCACACAGAGTCGGACACGACTGGAGCGACTTAGCAGCAGCAGCAGCAGGCAAGATTTGGTTGTGTGGACATTTACATTTTTCTGAGCAACTGACATCTCTCTGATTAAACAGGAGTTTACCATATTTTGGATCAATAAAAATTTTAAAGAATTTTCTTTAATAAATACCACACATGTTAATATATAATTAGAAATGGCTAGTCAGAAAAATATGTTTTCCATATATCTCTAAAATTATTTTTAGGTATAAATGTGGCTTATACTGGGGAAAGCATTTTGTGTTGAATGTGTATTGATGAGAGATGACAGGGAGAACACTGAAAGTAGTAAAACAATTTGAAGAATCTGTGGTGTTTTGGCACCTTTGCTAATGCTTGTATGAGCTCACTGTGCCGCCAGGTCTGTACTGCTCAACGCATGATAGTCCAGTAAGTCAAGAGGCACTGGGGGCAAGGAAGAGTGACTTTATTTAGAAAGCCAGCAGACTGAGATGATGGTGGACGAGTGTCTCCATCTTGCCCTGGTTTGGATGCTAGTTTCTTTCATGGAACAAAGAAAGGGTGGTAAAGAGGTAAAGCAAAAAGGCAGTAAATTGTTGCGGATATTTTCTGGTTCCGGCCAAGACTCTGGAAGGGATGTGTTAATTTCTCGCAGCCATTTACAGGTTGGCCAGGTCAGGATGTTTCCTGTGAGCTAAAAAGAGGTATTTTAACAACACTCAGGCATGGGAGGCAGAACTCCCAGAGATGGACCATTATGTGTACTTCAAGTTATATATAGGCAACATCCCTTTGGTGATTAACTTGTTTTATGTGTTAGTCCCTCAGTCATGTCTGACTCTTTGCAACCTGCCAGGCTCCTCTGTCCATGGGATTCCTCCAGGCAAGAATACTGGAGTGGGTTGCCATTTCCTTCTCTAGGGGATCTTCCCGACCCAGGGACTGAACCCGGGTCTCTGGCATTGCAGGCAGATTCTTTACCAGCTGAGCCACCAGGGAAGCCCTTGTAGCAAAAAGGATCCAGTACGGAGTGAGATTTAGCCTTCCCCATTACCACTGCACAGGGATGGTGGTGGAAAGTGGAGGTAGGTCCCCACAGGTGAGGCCCTGAGGTTTGGAGAACATGCCTGTAAATATCTCGCTGCAACAGATGTGAAGACTACAGTGTTTTACCCCAATATGCAAATCCTGTCCAGGCCCTGCGGAAGGGATATACTTCTGGGAATGGGAAATAAACCTGACAAGCTCTTGTGATCCCGTGGACTGTAGCCCGCCAGGCTCCTCTGTCCATGGGATTTTCCAGGCAAGGATACTGGAGTGGATTGCCATTTCCTTCTCCATGGAATCTTCCCGACCCAGGAATCAAACCCAGGTCTCCTGCATTGCAAGCAGATTCTTTACCGACTGAGCTACGAGGGGAGCCCACCTAGAGGAGAGAAGACACCGAATTTTCTAAGAGCCTCGTTTTTCTGGGCTTTGACTTGGAGCTGTCTAGATACGCTTGAGGTGCTGTGTGAAGGAACCCCTGGATGAAAGCAGAAGCTGCCGTCTTGAGACAGGAAGGTAGGGACAGAAGCCCAAACATACCCTCGGGTCTTAAAAGGATAAGCAAGTCTCGTCTAATGAGCTCAAGTTCTTTGTTACAGGTGGGTTCTGAGTCTGTTTGCCTGAATAACTGTGGAAACTCTGTAGTCTTCCCTAAATATTACAGCCTCTTCTCAAGCGGTCGTCCAGTTCACGCCGTAAATAACCATGATGGATGACTTCCTAGGCTGAGAGAATCGTTTAGAAGGTAGCCACTGAAGTTAATTCACCTCACATGAGTAAGACCTTCATTTGTGGTTCACCAGAGGATCTCACTTTATAATCACTCTTCTTGCTCTTTGTGGAATCGTGCCTTTTCTGTTTTCTCTAGTTCTGCTCCACACCAATCAAGGAACATTTAAGTTAGAATATGTGCAGGCTGATTATAATATCCACTTGGTAAATTTTCCAGGACGTTTTCTCATCCATTAGTCATTTCAAATTTTAACACCTGCACCAGAGGTTGCGTGGGAAGGGAAAGGTGTTAACAAAGATAGAAATGACTAATGGACCAGAATTTTTTTAAAAACAAAATTATAGGCATGGGATTACCTTAAATTATCACCTATTTTATGTGTTTTTATGGAAATTTACTAGTATATTGGTCATCACTAAATATATCTAAAAGATATTCACGCTGGAACATAACTCAGATGTACCACTATTTCCCACCAAGAGACTTGCAGGGTTTTCCCACAATCCTTGTCTCAGCTGCCTGCCTTAATGGAATTCCCACTCCTTTGGTCTGGTTTGGGGAGTTAGGACATCATTTTTATCTACTGGCTTCTGTGGTATTTACTGCATCTAAAAATGAAAGATGTTTAAATGTTGCCCAGAAAAACAACACAGTGTCTTGCTTTCTTTTATTCATTTGAAGTAATTATTGCTATCACAGTCTCATGTGCATTTTTCCCAAACCATAATGATTTGAGACTTATATGGTGAAAAAAAAAAAGTTGGATTGTTTTTTCAAGCAGGCAATTTTGTAAAGCAAATGCTAGTAATCTGAGCCACTTTTTTGGTTTCTAAAGATTTCATCTGTCCACAGGATGATTTCAGGGTCCCATGCAATTTCTTACCTGGAGGCTAAGACCCTGTGTTCAAAATCCTGTTTTCCAGTTCCTACACATAGAATGCAGGTGTGAGAACATAAAAGCACACACATTCATTCATAAGGGTTTCCTATATCCTTTGGCTTAGAGCATTTCTGAGTTCTTTGTAATTCATTTAAAAGAAACATGGGGGAAAGTTACAGTCATTTCAAATAAACTACAAGTTTCCCTTAGGAATTTATACTAAAATTAGTATTTATTTTTAAAAACCAAATGATATAAATATAAGACATGCAATACTGGGTCAGCCCAATAGTCTAACCAGCCTGTGGTTTCAAAGTCTCGTAGTGTTGCATTAATGTTGGCCTCAGAAGTTTTGGGATTCATTTCAAACTCCCTGGTTTCCTTTATTACTCAAATCTGGATTTACCATTCATAGATTCATATAAATGTTTCCTGAACTTACTCATATCTTTAGGTTATATCAATTATGGAAACAGTGAGTTCCCCAACAGCAAGGGTTGTATACTCCATACATCATGAGACTATAAGCAGAGGTTCTACTAGAGAAGAAAGAAGAAATGGAGTGAAAAAATTCAACCTATTTTGGTTGTCCTCTTGGATACAACTATTCACTTCTCACTCACATGAAAAACTTATTCACTCCCATCCAATGACCACCTTCTCCCCTAGTTCAGTTCAGTTCAGTTCAGTCACTCAGTCATGAACGACTCTTTGCGACCCCGTGAATCGCAGCACGCCAGGCCTCCCTGTCCATCACCAACTCCCGGAATTCACTCAGATTCACATCCATCGAGTCAGTGATGCATCCAGCCATCTCATTCTGTGTCGTCTCCTTCTCCTCCTGCCCCCAATCCCTCCCAGCATCAGTCTTTTCGAATGAGTCAACTCTTTGCATGAGGTGGCCAAAGTACTGGAGTTTCAACTTTAGCATCATTCCCTCTCCCCTAAGCCTCATCTAATTATGGTATTTGTCAAAAGATCAGGATCCTGTGATTTGCATCAGTCCAGACTCCACTACTCTTAACCCAGAGACCTATACACTGAATAGAAAATTATCTGCCTTCCTAAGGCAGGAAGCCTCTAAGATGACCCCAGTGGCCCCTACCTCTTGGCATACATGGCCTTGAGCTATCCTCTTCCTTTTAGTAACCTGCTTCTAACCAGTAGACTATGGCAGTGGTAAGGGGATGCCACATTTGTGACTAGGTCACATAAAACAGTGACTTTCATCTTGCCAGCAGTGCCTTTCTTGATGACTTTGTTGAAGCAAAGCACCACATGGAAGATGCTCTGAGGGTGACCTCTACTCAACAGCCACCAGGGAGTTGAAATCTTCAGTATAGAAACTCCCAGGGAACTCCCTGCCAACTCTGTAAGCGAGTTTGGGAGAGGGTCCTTCTCTAGTCACACCCCGAACTCTAGCTGACAACTTGAATGAAGGCTTGAGACAACTCAGAATCAGAGGACCCAGTTAAGTTGTACCTGGAGACCTGATCCCCAGAAATTGTGAGATAATACATGTGTGTCATTTTAAACTGCTAAATTTGGGGATAATCTGTTACTTAGCAACAGATAATTACTTTAACACCTAATGTGCAATGCTGGAACATGATGACAATAATAAATACAATTTAAAAGGTAAAAAAATAGAGGGCACATAGCAATTGCTGAACCACAGCAGTTCCACAATGCCACTAGGTGTTACAGACTCCCTGTTGTTAACCAGTCAAGACCCTTTATCTTAAGAAGTGTTCCTTGATTAGACCCCTATTCTGCATCACAGGAGTAGCTCTCAAGTCCATTTTTCTCCGCTGTCCCTGGGTTCTCTGAGGTCCTTTCTGTCCCATCATACTCCTTGCTATCTTGTGACAGGAACACAGGCACATAAAAACATACCAGCTAAGCCATTTTTAAAGACCCCTTTCTTGCTGTAGGAGTTCAGGTTCATGAAGTCTTTTTATATCTGGAACAGTTTCAGTCTAGACTGGAAGCACTTTTGTCAAAATGTGTCTTCCCAAAACTTTATGGGCTTTCTACTTATTTGATTCCAATAACATCGTTTGCCAAAAAGCCTGTCCTTTTTTTTTTTTTTTGAGATGAGCCTTTATGTCTCTAAGCTTAATTACCTCACCTGGGGCACTGTCAGGCTTCTACGACACTTTGTCCTTCAAATTCCTGAGTTCTTCTGTTCATCTGAAAGAATCTACTAGACATATTTTGGTCCTTTCAAAAAGTCTTTTCAAAATGTTTTAGTTACATTCTAGATTTGGTCTTTACCCTGGGATCATGTCAACACTGTGGATTTTACTTTTGTATGAGCTGTTTTAATGCCTACACCTTTGATAAAATTGTCCCTGAATTCATTTTAGTACCTTATCAAGTACAGCTTATGCTCTTAACATTCTGCTTCAAAAATTTTTTTTGCCCAAATGTCTCTGTTAATTAGGTACTTTTTCTATCTTTTAAGTTACCTTAGGTGACAGTGTTAACAAATGCTTTGCTACTCTTTTAACACAGGCTGCTATTTTTTCAGTCCCTCATTAACTGTTTTTTTGTTGCCCACCACTCAATCCCAGGACCAGTGTCACTTTCAGGTACTAATTTCTGTATCAGTTAACAAAAAGCCACAAAAATGTCCGTGGTTTACAAGCTTTCCTTCACTCAGTGGTCTACAAGTCTGGGATGGTTCTGTTTCAGGCTTGACCCTAATGTGGGTCCATCAGGCTTGGCTCTACTCTGAGGGTCTGTGCCACAGAGCAAGGCCAGACATTAAGGCATGCCTCAGCCTCTGCTCACTGCCATTAAGATACCATTGGCCTAACAAAGTCATATACCCATGTCCAAAGTCAAGGGGTAGGAAAGTATACTTCAGAGACCATGTTGAGAGTATGCATGTACAATATTACTACATTGAAGGGGAGAAGCAAGATAAACAATCCAACCTTTCACATCAAATAAAATTTTATTTGAATAAGGGTTTCTGTGCTAATGGATGTTTTATATTCCTAGCCTAAATGATTTCTAAAGTCTTTCCTGGTTGTTTGAAACATCATGGAAACAGAAAGAACATTTGCGTGGAAAAGGGCAAATCAGAAAATACAGAAAGAGTCCAGTACTTTTTGTCAAAACATGAAGGGTGGTTACAGATTTCATTAAACACCTGAAGGGGTGCAAGAAAGGAGTTTGTGAAGATGCTGCACAATGAACCAGCTTATCTTGAATCAGCCCATTATTTCTTATGGGATAGCATATTTCTCTTGCATGCCCCAAGTTGTTCAGGTAATGGACTCATTCAATTGCAGGTTGAAAACTATATACTTATATATAGACCATTCAGGTATGGTCAAATCCCTTATGATTATACAGTAGAAGTAACAAACAGATTGAAGAGATTAGATCTGACAAAGAGCCTGAAGAACTATGGATGGAGGCTCATGACATTGTACAGGAGGCAGGGATCATGACCATCCCCAAGAGAAAGAAATGAAAAAAGACAAAATGGTTGTCTGAGGAGACCTTACAAATAGCTTAGAAAAGAAGTGAAAGGCAAAGGAGAAAAGAAAAAAATATACCCATCTGAATGCAGAATTCCAAAGAAAGCAAGGAGAGATAAAAAAAAATTTCACATTACACAGTGCCTTCAAGGTCAATCCATGTTGTCAAAAATGCCGAGATTTCCTTATTTTTTAATGCCTGAATAATATTCCATTACATATATGATGCATGTGTGTGCATGTATATCACAGTTTCTTTATCCATTCATGTATTGATGGACACTTGAAAGTGTTAGCCGCTCAGTCGTGTCTCTTTGTGACCCTGTGGACTGTAGCCTGGTAGGCTCCTCTGTCCATGGAATTCTCCAGGCAAGAATACTGAAGTAGGTAGCCATTTCTTTCTTCATGGGATCTTCCTGATCCAGGGGTCAAACCTGGGTCTCCTGCAGAAAAAGTCAGTTTCTTTATCCATTCTTCCACTGGTAGACACTTAAGTTGCTTCCGTACCTTCGGCTACTGTAAATAATGCTGCAGTGAAGACAGGGGTGCATATCTTTTTGAGTTAATGTTTTCATTTTCTTTGAAAATACCCATAAGTGGAATTGTATCATGTGAAAATTCATTTTTCCCTTTTTGAGGAACCTCCATAATGTTTTCCATTGTGGCTGCACCAATTGACATTCCAATAGCTAGTGCACCAGGATTCCCTTTTAAAATTCCACATTCTCGCCAACCCTTGTTACTTCTTGCCTTCTGATGAGAGCCATTCTAACAGGTGTGAGGTGGGATCTCACGGTTTGACTCATTTCCCTGATGCTGAGCACCTTCTCATGTAACTCTTGGCCATCTGTATGTCTTTTTTGGAAAAATGTCTATTCAGATCCTCTGCCCTTTCTGCTGTATTTTTGTCCTTAGCACTCATCACCATCTAAGATGCTATTTCTTTTACTTACTTGTCAATTTCCCCAGCCAAAGGTAAGCCCTAATAGGCAAGCAATTTCATCTGATTTGTTTACCACTGTTGCTTTTGTATTTAGAACAGTGGCATACACATAGTGAACACTCAAAACATATTTATTGAATGACAGAATTTCTCAGTACAGTTTATGCTATTCCAATCAAAGGAAAGAACGGGCAGAAAAACAGGGGGAGGGGAGATACAGATAAAGAAAATTCTAACAAATAAGCGCTATAATTACAGATTTCATTTACTGTGTCCTTTTCTAATCATTACTCGTAATTTCTAATTGTGTTCTTGAGTATCTGCATTCAACATAAAAGGAGTGTAAGCATTCAGCAAAGTTCATCTACTTTTCACGACGTTCCTCTTTCGATTTTGAGTCTTTACTCTCCTGCAGTCCTAACAGAATTGCTTCAGCCTCTAGGATGGTTGTATCTGTTGTCGCTCCCAGGAACCTAGATGTAAGTTCAAGATCTAACAGTCGCAGCCGGACTCTGGTGCCTTTCTGGTATTTCCTAAATAGTAAGAAAAAAAATTCCATTAATTCTTCATATCATAAAATGAATAACTAAAGTCAAACTCAAGTTCTAATTCTAATTTGGGTTGGCTCCAGATAAGGAAATTACCACTGGCATCAGGGAAATAGTTGTTTTTGACAGAAAAGTTATTTAGTTGTATCAGAATTTTTATGTTAAAGTCACCTTTAAAGATTTCATAACTGAAATGAAAATGTATTCCAAACTGAAATTCAAACAAGTTGGTCCTTGAAACTGACATTTATTTTAATGTCATTCATTTTTAAAGTCAAAGAGTATCAAGGGGAAAAAATGTTTTCAGAAACATTTTCTCTTCTAAAGTTAGTATCTTCTTTGAAAAACAAAATGGAAAAAAGTCTTACTGCAAAATACTTACTACAGGGGACTGAGTGCACTACAACTAAAATATAACGCTGGCCCCACAATGTATGATGGCTCAATTTGGCAAAAATAATCAAGTATTTCACAATACCAAGTGAAAACTGATGCTCATTTATCTTTCTTCCTTGATCAATCATTTTAAGAGCTTAATGTCAACATTACAAAAAAGTACGGGAGAGTGAAAATATTGCTACTGAATGAAAATCACAACTCTTTCTTAAAAACATCTGAATATACACCTCAAGTACTCTAAGGTAATTTTTAAATTAAAATAATTTTATATAAACAGAAAGTGAAGAAATAGAGTTCTCCCAAAAGAGAGAAAATGATTTTGGTAGAGCATACAATGAATAGTCTCCACATAATGTTTGATTAGGCATTCTGGAGGAATTTATAGGTGATTCATCAAGTAAACCTGTAGGTTATTTGGCTTTTTTCTAAGTCATTTTTCTTTCTGATTACAGAACAAAATGTCCTTCTGTAAAATTTGAAAAATCATGACGTCAGTCACACTTCCTAGTCTTTCTATATGTATATTTATATATATGTACGTGGGTGTCTGCATGTGATAGCACAGATCATACTTCTTTGTTTAAAATAACTGAAGAGATATCCTAGAATAGCAAGGCCTAGCTTTATACTCTTAGGAAACAGAAATTCCCATCCTACTCCTCTTTGCCTTTTGCACTGCAGCACTGCTTGTACCTTCCTTATGAAAAATCCTGTTGGTTCCCAGGCAGAATGTATCAAACGCAGCCCTTGAGAGTTTCCACATTCTCCTTATCAGAATCCAGATTCTGTCACCGGAATTCCCAAGAAAGACAGCATAGCCAAGTAAGCACACGTTAGTGCTCTTCACTCACCTCTATTGGTTATCTGTGTAAATCTCTGATTTCTTATTAGGTCAAACACTCCCCGAGATCTGTCGCTGTGTTTCACATCTGCATCCTTCCAGGGCCAGTGCAGCAGCAACGCAAATGCTTGCCGATAAATTAACAGGACACTCGCTGACGAAAGCACCACCCATCGACAGCCTAGATGCGCCACTCTCGGCTTTAGCCACTGTGTGGCCTGGCTCATTTACTCAACCTCCCTGAAGCCTGCCTGGCACAGTGCCTGGTGCACTGTGGTTAATAAATGTTAGCTTTCGTCTCTTCCATTGTTCGGAGTTGGACAATAAACTGACCATGATAAAGGGGAACAGTGACTTTTTTTTTTTTTAATGAAAAGATTTGAACATGCACAAACACTTGGGACATGCTATCTGGGCACAGTCACACTGAAGGGGCGGTTCTCAGTGGAGACAGTCCTGTGTCTTGTAAATGTTAGCAATCTCCTGTTACAAATATAAAATCAGAAATACCATGAGTGTCCAGTATGCTTGGTAGTTTATGGAAAGCAAAGCTGTCCCTGTGTTTAGGTGGAGGAGCCTTTAATAATATGAAAGTTTTGCCTTCATCTCTAAAAGGTATGGAAATTTAAGAAGTTATCCAGTGAATTGGTAACCAAAATGAAAAGTGAGCTGCAGGCCTTTACGTGTGCTGAATGAATCAAGAATCATCCACACTGTATACTAAACAACAACAACAACAAAAATACCTCTAGATTCCCTGACTTCAGTTGTCTGGAAGTAGCTGTTTCTACTTTTATGGTACTTAATTTTCACTGTGCATTATTTCTATGTGTTATCTTCCCTAGCAGACCATAAGCTCATTAAGGGCAGGGCTTTTATCTCATCTGTCTCTCTTATAGTACCCAGAGGAGACCTATACACTTCACACATCAAAAGCAACTGCAGTGCTCTTAAAAAATGCAAATGAGGGAAGCAACCCCAGAGAGTGAGTTGGCAAATCTAGGGTGGGACTCAGGAATTTGCTTTTTTTGTTGTTACGTTATGTTTTATTCAGTGGGAACTTTTCAGACTTCAAGCCTGGGAGACAGCATCTCAGGTAACCCTGAGAGAACTGCTCTGAGGAGGCGGGGGCATGGAGGGGCAAGGAGAGGGTAAGAGTCAGGTTATACAGAAGTCTGCAACAAAGGGCGGGTAGTCTGAACATCAAAAGTGTTTTTGTGAATTAAAGAAAACCAGATTCTCTCAAAAGTTAAGGAATTCAGTGCTTTCTACTTTTCTATGTATGGGAAGACTCAAGTGTTGGGGCTCAATGAAATCATTCCTCCACAGGCATCTCAGTGATCTGGAGGCCAGTATGCTGAGACTTTACCACATCCTGAGTTCTTCAGTGCTCACCTAGGGAGGGGCTGCAGGGGAATTTGTCTTTCTAAAGCTCCTCAGGTAATGCAGATGCAGTCTTCTCTGATCAGCATTTGAGAAAAATCTGGCCTAGAATTACCTGTATTATATACAAGGCAAGGCATCCTACATACATACAAAGGACCAGTAAAACGAGGACCTCGGATGGACTTTGCGGCCACCATGAACAGCCTTTGAGAGTAACAGATGTTTTCCACAAGTGATGACAAAACCAACAAACTTCAGGATGAGTAATTTAGATTGACAAAATAAAATAAAGCCAGGCAATGACAATATATAATGGAGAAATGCGCCTAAAAGAGCCCCTTGAACAAAGCCTGGTGACCACTGGGGCGGCACCGACTCCCACACGCAGACTGTTCTCTCTGACAAACCCAGGACATGGAAAGGCTGGTAGTCCTCACTCACAGGAACAGCAGCCATATCACTGATGTGGACTTTATCCTTGCTTTAAGTTTGAAATACGTCATTAGAGGGAAGTAAAGAAACGACTGATGTATTTTGGAGAACTCCATTTCTGCCAATGTAATTTGAGGTGACCCTCCAGTACCACAGTCTTTGATAATCACTTATACCACTTAGTCTTCCCATTCAGGTTTCCATTGTTTCACATAACAAGATTTAAAACAAATATGCCAGTACACTCTTTCCACAAGACTGTATTGTTCATACAGTTTCCAGATGCTCCTTTTAGTCAAAGATTTTGGCCTAAGTGTAAATATCCAGAAAAGGCAACGAGGTGGTAAAGACTGTAGACTCTGGAGCCAGATGACTGGAAACGTGCCCAGCTCCATCCCTAAACATGCAGCTCTGAGCTAGTTATTTCATCTCTGCTTCAGTTTCCTTATTTGTAAAATGGAAATAATAATTATGGGCTTCTCTGGTGTCTCAAACGACACCAGATGAACTTCCAGGTGAACTTCCAATTCCAGGTGAACTTCCAGATTCCGCTGGTTTTAGAAAAGGCAGAGAAACCAGAGATCAAATTGCCAACATCTCCTGGGAATACCAGGAGATGAGAATACCAGATCACCTGACCTGCTTCTTGAGAAATCTGTATGCAGGTCAGGAAGCAACAGTTAGAACTGGAAATCGAACAACAGACTGGTTCCAAATAGGAAAAGGACTACGTCAAGGCTGTATATTGTCACCCTGCTTATTTAACTTCTATGCAGAGTACATCATAAGAAACGCTGGGCTGGAAGAAGCACAAGCTGGAATCAAGATTGCTGGGAGAAATATCAATAACCTTAGATATGCAGGTGACACCACCCTTACGGCAGAAAGTGAAGAACTAAAGAGCCTCTAGATGAAAATGAAAGACAAGAGTGAAAAAGTTGGCTTAAAGCTCAACATTCAGTAAACGAAGATCATGGCATCCAGTCTCATCACTTCATGGCAAATAGATGGGGAAACAGTGGAAACAGTGGCTGACTTTATTTTGGGGGGCTCCAAAATCACTGCAGATGGTGACTGAAGCCATGAAATTAAAAGATGCTACTCCTTGGAAGAAAGTTGTAACCAACTGAGACAGCATATTAAAAAGCAGAGACATTACTTTGTCAACAAAGGTCCACCTAGTCAAGGCTATGGTTTTTCCAGTAGTCACGTATGGATGTGAAAGTTGGGTTATAAAGAAAGCTGAGCGCCAAAGTTGATGCTTTTGAACTGTGGTGTTGGAGAAGACTCTTGAGAGTCTCTTGGATTGCAAGGAGATCCAACCAGTCCATCCTAAAGAAGATTAGTCCTAGGTATTCATTGGAAGGACTGATGTTGAAGCTGAAACTCCAATGCTTTGGCCACCTGATGTGAGGGGCAGACTCATTTGAAAAGACCCTGATTCTGGGAAAGATTGAGGGCAGGAGGAGAAGGGGACAACAGAGGATGAGATGGTTGGATGGCATCACTGACTCAATGGATATGAGTTTGGGTAAACTCCAGGAGTTGGTGATGGACAGGGAGGCCTGGCATGCTGCAGTCCATGGGGTTACAAAGAGTCAGACACTACTGAGTGACTGAACTGAACTTAACTGGTGTCTCAGATAGTAGAGTCGACTTGCAGTGCAGGAGACCCAGCTTTGATCCCTGGTTTAGGAAGATCCTCTGGAGAAGGAAATGGCAACGCACTCCAGTATTCTTGCCTGGAGAATCCCATGGAGGGAGGAGCCTGGTGTGCTACAGCCATATAGTAGCAAACAGTCGGACATGACTGAGTGACTTCACTTGCACTTTCAGGTTACTATGAGCATAAAATGAGTTAACACCTGCCAAGTCCTTATATATGCTCAATAAATGTTAGCTACCATAATCAATCACCACCACTAACACCACCATCATCACCATCAAAACAAACCCAGTGACAGGAGATGTTCCAGCCTTGGCATGATGGAGGGTACAAGAATACTCTCGGGGGATATAGGTATATGTAAGGCTGCTTCACTTTGCTATCCATCAGAAACATCAGCAGTGTACAGCAACTATACTCCAATTTAAAAAATTATGACTACAAGAAAAAAAAAAGAACACTCTCAGATATAATTTCAAGTTGTAATTAAATCAGTTAAAGGATTTCTACAGATAGTAAGCTTTGGGGATGGGTTTTCTTTCAATAATTTGCTTTGATTCAAATCTTACTTATTTTAATGGTATAAACATTCCTCTTCCCCACCTTAGCTACATTATCACTGAAAACAATAAAGTGGAAATATATGGTGAGTCACAGAAGGGTCACGGTGACTCATCCACTCTAGTATTCTTTTTGACAGGGGCTCAGTGAACACTGAGGGGCAGGCTGAACTGTCTAATTTCACCTTCTCCTGGGCTTCCCTGGTGGCTCAGAGGTTAAAGTATCTGCCTGGAATGTGGGAGAACAGGGTTCGATCCCTGGGTCAGGACGATCCCCTGGAGACGGAAATAGCAACCCACTCCAGTATTCTTGCCTGGAGAATCCCCATGGACAGAGGTGCCTGGTGGGCTATTACCCAGAGTCGAACATGACTGAGTGACTAAGAACACTGGCATACATACCTACTACCCCAAAATATACAATTTATCTTCTTGACTTTCAATGGAATACACTGATAAAACTTAATTAACATATCAACAATTCTAAAACATAACTTTCTGTAATGATAGAAACATTCTATATAATGTGGTCATGGAACACTTGAAATATAACTAATGTGGAGAGGAACCAATTTTCTAATTTTACATAATTTGAATTAAATTTAAACAGCCGCTTGACAGTGCAGCTGTAGACAGCTTCAAATTGACAATAAAAATAGTAAAATACTTGTCTTACAAATATATAAACATATCACTGACAGAAACTCTAGTTTTACAGGAAAAATAGCACTTTGAAGTTAATTGTTATAATAAATAGCTATTCCTAATTAGATTCTAGCAAGAGTAAACCATCAGATCCATGCTTGCCATTCCTAACTGCTCATGTGTTTCTTTCCATTCTGTTACCTTTTATATTTTTCCTCATATCTGCGTGACACTGCACTAGACACATAGCAATTGAACTGTCTTTTAGATATTTAGAGGTTAAAACAAAATTCCCTGTAAAGATAGCTTACTCCACGTTATACGTAGACAATTAAGATATATGAAATCATTTGCCAATACCACAAAGTTGTATAAGATGATTTACAGATTTTTTTCCTCTTCCTTTTCTTCAGTTCTCAATTATCTTGACTTCTCCCAAGAACTGTAAACCGAATCCCTTTGGGAGTGATAAGAAGTTACCACTTCACGTTGTCTCATAATGTCATCCCTTTGAAATAAAATGTAGACCATGTTGCTGTCACCCAAGTCATTGTTTTAATTAGAAAAATGGTTACTTTCAGTAGTAACAAATAATAAATTATCAAAAAAAATAAAATAAAACCCCAAACCTGAAACTGTACGACTTTATGCAAGGTTGTCTATTTTTCATCCTTTTTTTAATTACGAGGAAAAAAACCTTAGATATTAGTTTTTCAGAAATGCTGCATTTCATATTAGAATCGTGGAACACTGCTGTCCTGAAAGCGAATAGGACGTCTCCAGTGAGTCCGTTCAAAATGAAAATAGCCTGTGTTTTCACTGGTCAATGTGTTTCTTTAACTTTGAACGCTCGCCTCTGCTGGATCTTCGTGAATTCCAGCCTTCGTGGATTCAGTCTCGGCCCTCGCCATGACTGCTCTCTTCCAAGTGCACTTTCGCAGACCATATGCTGCAGTAAATGAGTCTGCACGTCTGAGCTGTTTAGGAAAAGGGCAATTAAATCTGGTTTTGCATTTCCGTATTAAGGACATGGTTTAAAAACTTTTCTGTGGAGGGGGTTTTGACATTCTTTCCACAGACATTCTTTCACATCTGTCAGTGCAGGCTGGTGACGGTTCTCACAGACTTAAAATAGAGACAGTGTCTTGACTGGTTCTTTGATATACATAAATTAAATAATACAAAGCCGACAAATACAAGTCTTGGATTGAATCTCAGTATCTAAAGAGAATTTTGTAAGGAATTCTGCCTTTGGGAGTCAATGTAGCTGCCTTACTATAATCAAAGTTCACAGAGATGTCAAGAACAGTTGTTTTGAAATTATTAACCATCTATGTTTTCATCCCAACAAGTTGAAATATTTTAGAACTTTTCCTGATTTTCTTATGATTTTGTTATTTTAAAGTTTTAAGACTTTGGGAATAAAATTTTCTTTTCTTTTTTGGAGAGAAACAGCTAAGATATCTTTAATGGTTTAATTACTCCCTAACTGTTTTTTCTAATTCATACAAACGTTTGCAGTAATGCTGGCCTTTCTGTGAAGCCAGCGCTTTGCGTGTGTGCCTTGCGCATCTGTGAGGGAAAGCACCTGCACAGGCGCGTGAAGGGATGTGTGTATTATACTCTCCTTTAATTGAAATCTCTGGGCATCAACTTCCTCATCTTTGAAAAGCATAAGCTTAGAACAGACCTAGGTCTTCTGCAGTTCAATGATTTTATTCTACTTTTATACAACTTGAAGTGTTTGAAAACTAATACAGTGCTGAGAGCTGCTGAGTGCAAAATTGAATCACTATACATACAAAATGCAAAATGTTAAGACTTTTTATTAGCTACATATGATATTATTATAGTCTCAAATATTTGATTAACAAGTAAAATTTTCTATGCAGGCTCTTTGGTATATTTCAGATGTGTCTCCCTTTTTCAAATACCATCCACTGGGTTTCTTTGACTGTGTTTCTAGTCTGCTGTTTCTTTCTGCTCAGTTTGTAGGATGCCTATGAGATTGACTCACCACCATACTAACTATTCTGTCTTATCAAGCACAACAGCCATAGTTAAAAAATAAAGGTAGAAAGTGCTAGTTTTCTATAATTCCAATAATTATAACTCCAATAATTCAACTGATTAAAATTTAAATCACTGTTCATAATGCTAAAATGTACTTCCTCAAATTGTAATCATCCTAGAACTTAATCTTTTTCTGCAACTCTATGGTAAACATATGATTTTGTTTTTCCCTTAAACCAAACGCTTTTTAACCTTGCCCTGCTAGTTAGTATTCTGTACCACAAACAAGCTTTATCTCTTGTTCAAACATTGATTTATTTTATGAAATGAAACATTTTTAAATGTCCAATAAAATATTTCACTTTTTAATAATGTGGAACATGCATATAATATGCCACATTACATATAGCATAAATAATGATAGTTATACACTTTTCTTAGAGTTGCAAAATAAGATGTGTCAAGAAATTAGGGAAAGAAATATCTTAAAACCTAATGACTATATATAGTCTATTTTTATTTTCTGAAAAAAAATGTATTGCTGGTCAGAATATACATATGCAATAAAAAATAATATATATATTTGGAAGGACCAAAAAATCCAAAGGAAACAGAAGAAATAAATGCCTTCAGGTACCTGAGATATGCTGATAACTAACATTAGATCAAAGCTGGAACTAGAATTGGAGTATCCAAGCAAAAAAAGGATATACCTTGTGGCACACAAGTTTTGTTTTATGAGAGAAGAAAATATATACTTTTATTGTCAGAGATAAGTTTTGTCAGGGTACAGCCGAGGAAGGAATATGAGTTTTAAAATGTCATACACAGGTCTAGATTTGAGCATGACAGAGCGTGAGACACTTAGCTCGTATGGACTGCTCGTATGGAGTGCTCAGTGCTCAGTTGCTCAGTCATGTCCGACCCTGAGATCCCATGGACTATAGCCTGCCAGGTTCCTCTGTCCACAGAATTTTTTCAGGCAAGAATACTGAGTGTTGTCACTTCCTATTCCAGAGGATCTTCCCGACCTGGGGATTGAACCCCCATCTCCTGCATCTCGGCATTGGCAGGTGTATTCTTTACCACTGAGCCACCTTGGAAACTTTGGACTGCTTATTTAGCTGTAAAGTGAGTATATAACACTTGGTAAAGCTGCTGAGATGCTTAACACATTATGGTACATAGTACATACTCAATAAATAATAGGTATTATGAAATTCATTACATTGAATCTTATATATAATATAAACTGTAATAGATACCTAAAGGGATAATAATTTCAAATATAAACTAGAATATTGCTCAAATGGACAAATCTAACAGCAGCCTTCAATATATACAAAAGAAACAAAAGGAAGAAAAAACTGACTGAAGGCATCTTTGAGTCTGAGTTTGGGGCTGAGGGATGAGGATAATAAAATCCAGAAGTTACTTTAAATTTTACAGGGACAGACTTATCACTGTGCAGGGAGTCAGAGCTGAGAGGCAAAACACAGTCAATTGGCTGTGGAAGCTTTTTACAATTTTTTCTTTCCTTTTTTAATAAAAATATTGATGCCTGGGTCTAACCCAGACCTACACCATCTAGGGTGGAGCTAGAAATTCATGAACATTTAGGAAAAACTTCTCAAATGAGTCTGGTTTGAAAAGGACTGGCTACAGCATTCGTAAGTTACATTCTCTGAGTCTCTGTCTCAGTCAAACTCCAGATAAATGGTTCATGGCAGTCAAGGGACCGACCAGAGTCTTGGTCAATTCAAGCTTTAGTTTCCCTAACAAGGGCATGCAGTGCAGACATTACATAGAAAGTCAAAGTTAGAACTGCACATTTCAAATATCAAATATGAGATAAGCAAAGTTGCTTCCCTATTATGAAACTGAAGAGACTAATATGTATTTCTCTCTAAACAAGGGGCCTCCTTGATGGCTCAGATGGTAAAGAACCTACCTGCAATGCAGGAGACCCAGGTTCGATCCCTGTGTCAGGAAGATCCTCTGGAGAATGGAATAGCAACTCACTCCACTATTCCTGTCTGGAGAATTTCGTGGACAGAGGAGCCTGAAGGGCTACAGCCCACAGGGTTGCAAAAGAGCTGGGCATGACTTAGTGACTAAACAACAAAGCACAGGTTCCACATTATATTTCCCACATAATAATTCCAATCTCCTTTCACTTTTCTCCCCACATCTAGGAAATTGTCATCTGTTTGGAAAGAAGATAGTCAAAGAATCTTGTAGTATGTGAATGAAAAATTAAGGGAAGCAGCAGTTTGAACAAAAAGTAGAAAAGGATCTTATGCCTGTCTAAAGAATCTGAAAGTCTTTAATACTAAAAAGGTCACAATATTTATTCTGTGCATCTATTTTGTATGCCTCCAAGAAAGAAGAAAGAAGAAAAAAGTTAGAAGTTACAAGGGATGGCAGATTTATGGCAGATTCAGCTTTAATATGAGGAAGAACTTCTAACAGAGTTGGCTGGAAGGGGAACTGGTTGTTTTGTGCATTCCTAGAGGAAATCACAGGGAATTTTCATGACAGATGAGCACTGTGGCAAGGTCATCTCATGATGGAGTTTGAATTCAGTAAGGGCTGAATTAGATGACTTCCAAAATTCCTTTCATTTCTAAAATTTTATGATTCTATGACTCAAAATACTTATTAGGTCTCCCACCATCAGGAAGCACAAAAGCTGGAAAGCAAGTTAAAGAAAGGGCAGCCAAACAGTCAGAAGGTAGCCTGGGTATGCAGTAAAAAATTTTAAATTAATTTTTAGTGTACCTTTTGGTACTTAACTCTTTCAGAGCATGAAGGACAGTTACTTTCATTAATGACTTACCACCTCCTTTGGTGCCTGGACTTATTTCTGCATAGCAAGATCTGTTAGGTACAATTAACTTACTCCTCAGGCTTGAATCTGAAACTAAATCATGCTTCTTTACATGACTGCTTGCCAGATGGCCAGCTAAATTTTGTTTCAGATATTATACCCTTGTGGCTCAGCAGGTAAAGAATCCCCCTGCAGTGTGGGAGACATGAGTTCGATCCCTGGGTTGGGAAGATCCCCTGGAGAAGGGAAAGGCTTCCCAGTATTCTGGCCTGGAGAATTCCATGGACTGTACGTGTAGTCCACGGGGTCACAGTCAGACACGACTCGAGTGGCATTCACTTTCACTTCATCTCTGCTTGGATACAAGTGAGAAAAGTGACAAATAAGCTAAATATAGCTACCATTTCCTGTTACCTACGGTCCTCTCTTTAATAAATTTACGTTAATGTGATACTTTTAAACCCCTACTTTGTAGCACTCACGATGTGATATGTATTATCCGTAAACTAGTGCAGACACCTTCTGATAGTAGTTATGTGACCTCTTCCTTTACCGTTGGGTGAGGCTATAAGAACGGACCCTTTAGAGTGTCTGTCTCTCGGATCGCTAGATGTCAGACACCTCAGTGTTTCTCAGCCTGTGTTGATTGTGACTGAGCACGCGCACGTGCACACACACAGTGAATATATATTCTCAGTTGAGTTCAGTTCAGTTGCTCAGTCGTGTCCTACTCTTTGCGACCCCATGAATCGCAGCACACCAGGTCTCCCTGTCCATCACCAACACCCGGAGTTCACTCAGACTCGCATCCATCGAGTCAGTGTTGCCATCCAGCCATCTCATCCTCTGTCGTCCCCTTCTCCTCCTGCCTCCAATCCCTCCCAGCATCAGAGTCTTTTCCAATGAGTCAACTCTCTTCGCGTGAGGTGGCCAAAGTACTGGAGTTTCAGCTTCAGCATCATTCCCTCCAAAGAAATCCCCAAGTGCTGCACAAAACTTCTGCAACTGGTTCTGTAAACTGGGAGTCTACATTTGACCCCAGTGCATTCCACCACCAGTCATATGTGTCTTAACTGAGCTCCAGTCTCAGTGCCACATGGATTTATTCAAAGTCCTGAGAGCAGCCTATGTGTTGTCAGAGGGTTATAGGATGCTGCACATGCTGGCCGACCGCTGGGTCCTTCCTGGCAGAACAGGAATGTGACTGCAGTGACCAGAGGCTTCTGCTCAGCCAGTTGAGGATTTTTTTTTTTTTTTTTGCTTCCAATTTAAGAAAAGTAGTTGTTCCTTATTAACAGCTAAATAAAGAATCCACTGTTTATTGGTTTATTGGTCAGTGATAATTAGGACCATGATAACAAACTGACAGTGTCTAAAAACAATTCTGCTCCCCAATTTACTTATCTTATGCAGACAATTCTATGGTCATTATGTAACACTGAGCAAGGTTATTTTTATTGTAAAAAGGGAATCACCACAGTATCTATCTCCTAGGACTGCTGAGAAGATGTCCAAGAGAATGCAAATAAAGGACGGAGGAAACGTTCAGTGGGAGTCTAGTTTGGACAGGCCTTGCTTTAACAAAGCAATAGTTCAGGCATATAATTTGCTCTGTCACAAGTAACACAGGCCTGGCTGTAAGGCTCACTGGGGATAGACACCGGTAGATAAAAACAGTCTTCAAAGATCTCCTGCTCAAAGAGATTAGGTTTAACTTTTGGTTGATTGCTTATCTACTGGATTCGCAGCTGGACTCTTAATGAAGAAGTGTGTTCCTAGGCCCTAAATGGCCTTTCTGTGGCTAGCAGGACTCCTGTGAATAAGGATACAAGAACAGTATATGAACCTGAGAAAGGTGGCCCACATGAGTGCTTGCCAGGGACCTGGGGCTCCAACCTGTCAGTTTGTTCATTGCTTCATTCATTCAACAAATATTTCTTAAAGGCACATCTGTGGCAGGCACTCTTCCACATGCTGAGTAACCAACAAGAAAGACAAGGTTCCAAGGCTCACTGGCTCATGGAGCTTACGCTGTAGCAGGAAGGAAAAGACAAATAAATCAGACAGGAGTAAGAGCTATGCAGAAAATTAAAATAAAGTGGTATTATAGAAAGGAGACATATAACGGGGTGGTGAAGGAAGGAATCTCTGAAGAGTGACATTTCAGTGGAGCCTGGAATGGTAAATCAGGGGCCAGCTGTGTAAAGATAGGGGCAGAGCCTGTCAGGCAGAGGCACAGTGAATTCAAAGGCTCAAAGGCAAGGATAAGTTGGCATGTCGAGAGAAGCAAGAGAAGGCCACTGTGGCTGGAGAGCACCCAGTGACAGGGACACTGGGAGGAGTCAGACGGCGGACAGGAAGGCAGGAGGCAGGCCACCCATAGTGCCTCAGACGCCAATGAAAACTGTGTGGGGGAAACACACCACCAAATTTGTTTTTAAGATCTTTCTGGCTACTCTTCGCAAAGTGAATTGTAGGAGATGGGGATGGAAAGACGTTGGGTGTGGAGGACTGAAGTGCTAAGTAGGAACTTATCCGTGGGCAAGAGTGTTGGAGATACACCTGTGTTGGCAGACCACAATCCAGGCTCAAAGATCTAATCCTAATGATAACGCCGTGTGTCTTGGTTACACTTCCTCCAGGATCACAGTAGAACTCGGCTGAATCTCTTAATACACCGCTTGTATGCTTGTTTTAACCAACAATTTATGCCAGTGCAGAGTCACCTACTTCCTGTTATAATTGGCAGAGCCTGGCCGCAAGGTTCTCTGGGCTGGCAAACTGCCTTGGAAATACCGTTGGATTCTTACGGAGATAGACAGTGGTTGACAAACGTTTTCAGAGATGTGTGGTGGGATCTGGGGAGGCATGGCTTCTGAGATTTCCTAAAGCAATGTCTGCTCCTATATTTGTTCATGGAAGTGCATGCTAGTGTGTTTGGGCTGCTGTAACAAACTAGGTGTTCAAACATCAGGAATTCATTTTCTCACAGTTCTGGAGCCTGAAGTCCAAGGTCAAGGCCCTGGCTGATCTGGCCTCTGGAAGAGACTCTCAGCTTGCAGACTGCTGTGCTTTTACACACAGCAAGAGAGGACTCTTGTGTCTCCCCCTCCTTTTGTTGCAGGAAGGGGGACCCCTTCCAGGGCCCAAAATGGAGCTTTTGTCTAACACTTGGAAATGAACTGTCTGAGGAGAAATACATACGGACAAAGCAAGAGACTTTACTGGGAAGGGGCGCCCAGGCGGACAACAGATAGGCAAAGGGCACCCCGGAGGACTGCTCTGCCACGTGGCTCACAGTCTTGGGTTTTATGGTGATGGGATTAGTTTTGGGGTTGTCTGGCCTATCACTCTGATGCAGGGTCCTTCCTGGTGGCACCTGCATTGCTCAGGCAAGACAGATGCCAGTGAGAAGGATTCTGGGAAGTGGTAGGATACGTGGTGTTTCCTTCTGACCTTTCCTCTACTCTTCTGGTTGGTGATGGCTTGTTTGTTCCACGTTCCTTACTGGAACCTCCTGTCGTCAAATAACTCATGCAAATATTAATGGTTACTATGGCGCCTGGACTGGGTGGGCAGCTTCAGTCAGTGTGTTTCCCTGAACACTTTTATAAGGACACCAATCCCACTGGATACTAACCCCACTTAACCCTTAATGCCTTAACCTCATCCTGATCTCACTTAACCTTTATTACCTCCTCATAGGCCCTACATAGTCATAATGGGAACCAGGGCTTCAAAATATGAATTTGGGGAAGACAGTTCAGTACATAACAATGTGTTATTATGAATTCTTATTTGTGTGAGTACGTGCAAATGTTAAACTTATTTGAAACATATTTATCGCCATTATATGCCAAGGAGATATTCAGGATATGAAGAATAAATCTGTGATCTCAAGAAGTTTTGCTGTTTATTTGCTCAGTCGTGTCCAACTCTTTTGTGACCCCACAGACTGCAGTCCACCAGGCTCCTCTGTTCATGGGATTTTCCAGGCAAGAATACCAGAGTGGGTTGCCATTCCCTTCTGCAGGGGATCTTCCCGACCCAGGGATGGGACCCATGTTTCCTGCATTACAGGATTCTTTACTGCTGAGCCACTTTATATTAGCTCAAAGTGAGTCATTATGCTTTGGGTAATTGGCCTCCCATGAGGATTTCCTTTTTCCTGCTTCCTTTCCCTAAACTATTCCCTCTTCCGCATCTGCCCATACCTCATCCTTGGCCCAACAACGAAATGTGGAACACTATACTAGAGGCTAGAGGCCATTTATACTAGAGGCCATTTCCTTCTCCAGAGGATCTTCCCAACCCAGGGATCGAACCCAGGTCTCCCACATTGTAGAGAGACACTTTACTATCTCAGCCACCAGGGAAGTCCATATTAAAGGTAGTATATACAAATGCAGAGAATTCTCTTAGGGGAAAAAAATGTCAGGAAACCTATAAGGAGAAGAACTGAAAGTTATGTTAAATTTTAGAGAATGAGTGGGAATTCACCAGTGAGGCAGACAAGAAAATCCAGACCTTCCTCAAAACTCAACTTCTATGAAAAAGATTTTCCTTGGACACCCTCAGCCTGAAGACATATATCCTTTTACTGAGTTTCAAGAATAACTATTGTTTGCACAGTTCCTTTGGTCTTTAAAGTACTGCTTTGAGATTATCAATAAGTTTTAATGAGTGTACGCTTATGTTTCTTGAAGGTAAAAAAACATATCTGATGAATTGTTCAAGCATAGTAAATGAACATTCTTTGATTTGAGGAGACTGAAGGATGTATAAGAGAGGACTAAGATATGAGAATTAAGAGCATTACAACGAGGTTCTGACACCTCATTAACAAAGAGAATGTTAAGTTGCTTCAGTCGTGTCTGACCCTGTGAGACCCCATAGATGGCAGCCCACCAGGCTTCCCCATCCCTGGGATTCTCCAGGCAAGAATACTGGAGTGGGTTGCCATTTCCTTCTCCAATGCATGAAAGTCAAAATCAAAGTGAAGTTGCTCAGTTGTGTCCAACTCTTAGCAACCCCGTGGACTATAGCCTACCAGGCTCTTCCATCCATGGGATTTTCCAGGTAAGAGTACTGGAGTGGGGTGCCATTGCCTTCTCCAACAAAGAGAATATTCCTGGTTAATTTCTCTGGGTCTCCAAAAGAGAGTTGACCTTTTTTTTTTTTTTTTTTTTTGCCAAAAGAAAGAGTTGACTTGGTAGGTCATCTATGGTTCTGACAAAGTCTATGAATATACAAGTTGAATCTCCATGAAACTTCATGTACACACTAGTTCAACCTCTCATTCAACAACCCTATTTAATTAGGGGTTTCTTAAAGGTACTAGTCTTTACTACTTAAAAAAAAAATTTCTTTCCAGTCTCATTCAGATTTTATACAAGCAATTAAAGTTTCATAAAAACTCATGCAATATGATATTTAATACAAACAGGGGGAAGAAACAACAACAAAAAATTCAATTATCAATCCTTCAAGTTTAAATGTTAACCTTAAAATACAGTTAAACATCTAAGGTAATCGTTCTATTTCAGGCAAACCATATGGAAAATCAGGACAGAAAACACTGGCAAGCAAATTATATACTCACTTTTGCTTTCTAATGATTAGATTTAAAACACATGGTCCAAGCATTTCACAATGTAATATTTAAGTTTAAACAAAACACACTCCAGCTATACACAAAGAGATTGCTAAAATGTAAAACATATAAATCATGCACCTTTTATTTTGTAACAAAAGCTCATCCCAAATGATCCAGTGGGTTGAGAAGAAGCAACTCAATTAAAAAGATATTTTCTACAACAATTCAGAAACAGACTAGTTTAGTAATTATCCAAAAACAGAAGAGTTCCGTTTGAAAAGTTGGTTACAGTTCTAACTTTACATTCACAAACTCTTTTGTGGGATGATGTGAAACAAATTGGTTGTTAAAAACTAGCGCTTGCAAAAGGAATCCTGATGCCCAAGTAAGGAACAGGCTCCATGACCACAAACCTACGCCAGCTCTACCTTTTCAACAGAGTTTGCCAAGATGAGTGTGTTATTAGCCAGGCTTGGCTGGAACAATCCACTGCCCACAAAGTTACTTTAATGTACTGTCTCTATTGAAAATCACAGTAATCCAACAATACATCACGATACTTTCCCATCACTGCCGCAACTCCCACCACAGGCAACACTTTGTCTCCGACAAAGAAGCCTCACATTCTTCGTCTGCACAAACCCTGATCTTGCCTAGTCCTGTGTGGCTGCCAAGCGGAACATCTGTGTGCTCGACAGTACACAAAACTGGCTCTTCTCTTCTTTCTTTCTCTTGCTTTCTGTTTCCTTCTTATTTCCTAGACGGTAAACTGTGAGACTGCTGGTAAGGGAACGGTCTTTCATTCCCTTCCTCTTCCCTTTTATTTATTAGCTTGTTTGCTTAAAGTGACAAACAACTCCATCAGCCATTTTCTCCTACTTTAATTCTAAATCCCGAAAGCACGTTATTTTAAGTCCAAACCCTGATTCCGTAAGAGTTTAGACTTGTGATCATCTGAAGAGTACCGATTTTAAAGATGAAGATCCTTAAAGGTATATTAACAGAAAGAACATACTCAAGTCTAAGAATATTCTAGAACTTCATTTATATTTACAGAGTGGAAAAAAAAACCACTAAAAAATGGTAATATACTCACAATAAAAAACTCATAAACTAAAGTTTGTGGAAAGTTTACAACAAAAGCTATTATTTCCATAAAATATTACATTTTGATATTTCATGCCAAAGAAAGACTTTTCTATTATGTTTTTCCTACTGTATTTCACCTCAAATCAATATTTGAGCTTAAAAAAGTAAAAGAAATTAAGGCACAGCAAGAGACAACTGCACAAAGAATATGACTAGGAATTAACTAGAGAAAAATGACATGTTATAAACCAACAACTTCTATCTGCTCCCCAAACAAAAGAGAAAAAAATGCTCTATTTCATTAGTCATCAAATAGACACAAATTAAAGCTGTATACTTTTGCTATCGACTAATATTGAAAAACAGAGTACACAGGTTTGCAAAAGAATGGAACAGTGGGCATTTTAAATTAGTACTACCTTTCCTGAGAGCAATTTGGCACTATGAGTATTTATATCAACTGGCCCAGCAATTTCTCTTTTTGGATTTTTATCTAAAACAAGTGAAAAGACAGGCATCCAGATGTCTACTGTAGCTTTATTTAAGATAGAAACAATTTAGAAACAGATAAATATCCAATTATAGAGGCTCTGTTAAATAAATTATGACACATCTGAGAGTACTATACAA
>SJYC01024096.1:0-32469 GCA_006408675.1 Madoqua kirkii | reverse complement strand
GGTAATTCATTGCTTCTCAGAGATACATTAACATTTTCCTAGGTTTTCAAAACCTGTTCCATTGAAAATCATGTAAAATTTCACATGAAAGCAGTATCAAGAAACAAACAGAGGGAATCTGTACAAGAATTTCAGATTGAGAATGGAAAAATCTCTTAGATTTACCACTTTAAGTAAAAGTTGGCAATCATACAATTGTAGCTCAAAAAGTTTAATGAAGATAGAGCTCACTGATTTCAGAGCCTGAGAGATCAGTCCGTGTGAAATGTATCTCTAATTTTAGTAGATTAAAACAACATAAACAAACAACTAACTTTATGTGTGTGTGCTTATTGACAGAAATGGAATAAATAGAAAATAATGAAGTTTTTTAGTCTCTAATTCAAAGACAATATGAAGAGTGTTTTTTTCTACCTGTCTTACCTTATACTACAAAACAAGATTAATAAGGAAGTGACTTTCTAGTTTTACTCTAACAAGATAAAAGGAATTTTCTGCTACTTTATATTTAATATGTTTACTCTCCTCTGACATCTTGCACAGGAGCCAGAAAGCTACAAAGAGAAGATCTGTGAGTTCTGAAAGCTGACAAAGTATGAGCTTTATCCTTTGAGTTATATCATTCTTTTATTATGACAAACTCTATAAACTAGTTTTATGCTACAATCATCTGTTTATTTCTTTTGAAAAAAATAAATAAATAAAGTTAACTGCTAAAATGGCCATACACCAAAAAACAGTGTTTGCAAAGCAGCTGTTAAAGAAATGAGACAGACAGAGCTGTACTCTATTAATTGACACCAGTTTACTATGTGGTATTTAAAAGCCATCACTGGAAAAGTAATAAAAAGTGTCCTGCTTTGTGATCTGGATTTCCTCTCACTGGACACAGAGTTCATATGATGTTTTTAAAGTATTATTATTCAATATGCTAACTTGTCCATCCATTCTTTACATTCAATATGACCAAATATGTTCATAAGTAAAATTATGTTCACTAATATATGATCAAATACATTCAGAAGTAAAATTAACCCCATGCATTGGAAGTATGGCATCTTAACTCCGGCCCGCCAGGGAAGTCCTAGTCAGTGCTCTTTTTACCAAGTTACCGAGTCAAGAGAAGTAGATTGATTGAATGCTGAAATTGTAGGACCCCTTAAGTTTCAGCAGTAACAGCATCAGATCAAAGATACCTTACTTGTTGCCAGTGTTTTCCCTCTCCTCAAGACACCTGCAAAGTCCATTTGTTATAGCACAAGTTAGATCCAAACCACGTGTTTGACATGAGAATTTATAGATAACTGGACAATGGTCTTCTTTTTTTTTTTTTTTGCAAATCAGTCAAAAAGGCACAGCAGACTATTAAGTTCTAACCTGACACCCACAGAAGCTGAACTAACAGATATAAATGAGTTTTCTGTTCAGGGAATTTTTATTTGATCACATAAACAAATGAAAAAGAAACAAAATTAATCTTCACATACATTTGAGACTATTAAGTGAAACCAAACATTTAACATAAAATCCATGAGTGGGGCATTCTCTGCCTGTGGGAAAGGGGAGGAGGGTGGCAAGATGTCTGTAGGGACTATTACCTCCGCTCCTAGTTTCTATTGATAGGCCCTAGCAATCATAGTTTGAGACATTTACTGAAAGATTAGGACAGAGTTTCTCTATGAATTTCTTAAGACTGGAATCAGCCACCTGGTTTCATGAATGATTTTCATCCTTACCTTCAGGATGATTTTGCTTACACTGGAATAAAATAGCTTTTGTGGTCACACCACATTCTTACACCTTTCAAAGCGGGTCAAAACTCCTTTGACAAAGTCATTGCTAACTGAGGGGCTTACTGATTCCTAAAGTCTCATCATGATACAGTCAAGCAATCAAATATCATCCAAGCCATCAATCGGCCATTTATCATTCTGTTAATCTGTTAACACTTTGCCCACATAATTTATTACATTTTTATTGGAGTATAGTTGATTTACAATGTTGTGTTAGTACCAGGTGTACAGCAAAGTGTATCAGTTATACATACACATGGACCCACACTCTTTTTCTCTCTTTTTTTTTTTTAAGATTCTTTTCCCATATATGCCATGACTGAGGACTGAGTAAGTAGATACATGGTGATTTTGAAGGAGAATGTATACTTAGTCAGAGTTGCCTAAAATATACATAATTCCTTGCCTTTTTAGGTCACTGAGAATAGAACTGCATCTAAAATTTTATTGTACAAGCAGTGTTATAATAAGAGGTAAAATTAAAAAAAAAAAAAGCCCAGCATGGTCTCAGTCATCATTAAGATGACTTGGTACTTGCCTCAATTTCCCATTTAGTTTTTAAAAGTAAACCACTTTTGATCTCCTCTTAGCTGAGAAACTCCCCAAAAAATCTTACTAAGAAATACAGGTTAATGAAGGTTGGTGAAGCTCTTTACAAGCGTTGGAATTATACAAACATTCATCTGGAGTAAGCACTTGAAGTAGCTAAGGGATGTGTTAAAGGCTGATTTCCGGGCCTCATCCCCAGATGTTCTGATTCTTTACATTTGGGGTGAAATTAAGGGATTACATATTGAGCACAAAATATCTAATAAGAAGATACCAAGTTTTAACACAGAAGTTCTGTGGCCATTGTTTTCAGAATTCCACATTATTTTCAGGTTCTCTGCTTTGTTCTGAAGAGCTATCATTATTGGAGTCTTATTCTAGATAAGTGATTTTTAAAGCTTTTCTTATAAATTTTGCTTTTAAAATCAGTCTTGTAGGATGGGGTGCATACTATAAATTTGGGAAGAACAACAGGCAAATGATTAAGAAGTCCTGACTTTATTTCACAGCCCAAGAAACTACGCAGCAGAACTATATCCTTCTACTTTTCTGTATATTTATTCTATTAATTTTTAAATAAATTTATTTTTTAATTGAAGGATAATTGCTTTCCAGAATTTTGTTGTTTTCTGTCAAACGTCAACATGAATCAGCCACAGGTATACATATGTCCCCTCATTGTGTTATTTTTGAAAATTTGATATTGAAATCCCAACTACAAATCTTAATTTATCTACTTACAAAATAATTGTGATATATAGTGGAACTATCCCTAACTTTGTTCTGTATTTTCCAAGTCTCTTGTAAATGTGTTATACTTTCACAATTAAAAAAAATTAAAAAACAAAGAGAAAAAAGAAACTATACAGCAGAATCTTTCTTATTTCACCATCTCCAGAGGTGGCGTGTAGCTTTCCCACAGTATCGGGTTGCTGGTCTAGGCACAAGCACAACTAGGTGATAATTCACTCAGATTTAAACTACTTTTTTCAAAGCCAACTTTCCCCAACAATGCATCATCTACATTTTAAATGGTAGGTGAAATTCTACCACCACTCTCAAAGAAAGGGACAAGGAGGTGTTATTGTACTGGACAAAAGAAATGGAGGAACCTATTGACAGTACAAACAATCTATAGTAACCCTGGGTAGAAAGATTTGCTGAAAGTTTTCTCACACGAGAAAAATGCAATGAAGCATGTAACATTGATTATATTTCATGATTTTTTGGACCTAGGTGCTGCAACACCTGAAAAGAAACCATTATTTGTGAATATGTGTAATCCCTTTTTCCCTACTAACAATCAGAGATATAATCCTATGCTTAAATATAAAATTAAAATGTTAGATAGCAGGACATTAGAAAAATAAGTGTTTTTAGAAAAAGTAAGACATATAATCAGTTGCTGGTTGCTGCTTTATAAAATTTAATCATTTGGAGAAATCTATGAAAAGCTCAACTATTCCAGCCCTTCCTCAATTCCAAATGTGGGAATGTAACATCTTGATCTGTTTGCTCCCTCTGAAAGATGATACAAATGAACAAAGATATAACTATTATTCTCCACATCCTTGAATTTGTATAATTTTTTAAAAAAATTTTTATTGAAGTATAGTTGATTTATAATATTATATTGGTTTCAGATGTATAGCAAAGTAATTCAGTTTTATATATATAGGTATTCAGCTATATACATTTAGTTCATACATACATTTAGTTACATATGTATACATATATGTTCTTTTTTAGATTCTTTTCAATTATAAGTTATTACAATATATTGAACTGAGTTCCCTGTGCTATACAGTAGCCCTTGTTGTTGTGTTTATACACTCTCAAACCCAGAGATGTTCAATACTCACACTGAGTTCCCCACACTAAGCCATTACTGATGAAGAAAGGCATCTGCAGAACAGAACAAACTAAATATAGTATAAAATTTACCTTCTTGAAGCTCTGAGAAGTCACCCAGTGAAACCTCCTGCCCTTGGTCCTCCTAAATCAAAAGCCTGTATACAGCCATCCTAAATCAACAGGAGCCTGAAATACAGCTCCTCCAAGATTTTAGGTTCCATTTTTTTCTTTAAAGTCAAAATTAGCTGGCATTAACTAATGAGCTGAAAATAAATTTGAGAAGTTTGGCTTTAAATGTTGAAAAGTTAAGTTCAGTGTTATGTGCAAAAAAAGGAGAAAACTGTCAACAATTTATTCAGATCTAAAGAGAAGATAGATATATCTTCCATTATACCATCCATCACAAGAATTTATATCGAGTACTGGGCAGCAGGGCAAAAGAGATGAAGGTGAAAAATATATTTAATGTTCATGCTCATGCTAATTACTTTGATCACTGCTATGGAAGAAGGAAAAACGTAGTATGTGCATTTAACTTGGATTAATGTGGTCAGATGGCAAGAAAATTTGTTGAAGACGTTAGTAAGTAAGCTACATCAGATAAAGCACCTGGAGGTCTGAGACTTGACTTGGCTCCCTAGTGTACACAGAATTTCTTACTGAGGGACAAGATGTCTGAGAATGGTGATCTTAAAATCCGGGGATAACACATGCCGGGTGCAACTAAGTCCGCACACCAAGAGAACCCTGAGAAGATCCTGTGTGCTGCAACTAACACCTGCTGCTGCTGCTGCTGCTAAGTCACTTCAGTCGTGTCCGACTCTGTGCAACCCCATAGACGGCAACCCACCAGGCTCTGCCACCCCTGGGATTTTCCAGGCAAGAACACTGGAGTGGGTGGCCATTGCCTTCTCCAATGCATGAAAGTGAAAAGTGAAAGTGAAGTCGCTTAGTCGTGTCCGACTCTTAGTTCATGGGATTTTCCAGGCAAGAGTACTGGAGTGGGGTGCTATCGCCTTCTCCAACTAAGACCTGCTCCTGCTGCTAAGTCACTTCAGTTGTGTCCAACTCTGTGTGACCCCATAGATGGTAGCCCACCAGGCTCCGCCATCCCTGGGATTCTCCAGGAAAGAACACTGGAGTGGGTGGCCATTGCCTTCTCCACCAACTAAGACCTGAGACACAGTCAAATAAATAAACAAGTATTTTAAGAAATTTTATCAGGGTAAAAATAAGAACATTTTGATTTGCTTGAGGAGGTTCAGGGTCAGTCTTCTAATCCCATCGTTCAGTTCAGTCGTGCAGTCGTGTCTGACTCTGCAACCCCATGAATCGCATCACACTAGGCCTCCCTGTCCATCACCAACTCCTGGAATTCACACAAACTCATGTCCATCAAGTCCGTGATGCCATCCAGCCATCTCATCCTCTGTTGTCCCCTTCTCCTCCTGCCCCCAATCCCTCCCAGCATCAGAGTCTTTTCCAATGAGTCAACTCTTCGCAGGAGGTGGCCAAAGTATTGGAGTTTCAGCTTCAGCATCAGTCCTTCCAAAGAACACCCAGGACTGATCTCCTTTAGAATGGACTGGTTGGATCTCCTTGCAGTCCAAGGGACTCTCAAGAGTCTTCTCCAACACCACAGTTCAAGAGCATCAATTCTTCAGTGAAAAATCCCATAGAGAAATGGGTAAGGAGATGGGGATAGAGACTACATTGACTCCCCTGGCCAGGCCAGGGTACACCTAAGGAAGCGATACACTTGGAAGATGAGTAAAGGTAAGGTCACAATTTCAAGAGAGCCATACATTTTCAACAGCATAAACTGTGCTTTGCAGCTACCTCAGGATGGCTCGGGTTCAAGAACTGATTCTGGTCAAAGTGAAGGCATGACATTTCTGGGATTTTGAGACTCATCTTCAAACTCCCAGAGTTATCCCCAAATTTCCGGCTAAATGACCAATTCCAGGCAATGTTTGTATCCATCTGGTTCTGTGACACTAGTTTCTTTCATAAAATTTCTGTGAACAAAGCAGAGAGGACCAGTACTTCTAGGCCTGGAGTCACAGTTGTTATGGGTGAATGTGAATTTATCTAATCGTTCTCAAGAATACCAGTGTATTCACTGACTTTATTGAAACTCATCTCTGTGCAATACCAGACCAGTATTTGTATGCTTTTATCATCTAAAGTTAATTAAGCTGGTCTTAAGATTGTTTTAAAAATACTTTCTAACAAGTCATTATACCTATGGCTAACCTACGATAAAACCTCATGTGCTGTCTATAGATAAAAGGAATTTTTAATATGTGGACCTACTTTTGAATGTAACAGTTGTATATGTCCCTATCCTAAATAACTCGGGAAGGGTAGATTGTGAGGGAAATAAAAGGCTAGCAAGAAACTCAATTAAAACTGCTTTACTCTCTTTCCATTAATTATCTATATTTTTAGAGGAATCAATAGCCCTATTCCATCTGAATTGGCCAAGATCTAAGATTAAAAGACTCAACCCAGCCCCTGCCAATTGTCTTTTTCATATTTCTGTTAAATTTTGTTGTTAATACCAAGTGCTATTTCCCCAGCTGTGAAGTCAGGCTAGCAGCTGCCATAGCAAGCCATGCCAACCAACCTACAACAATATATAAAGACAGCTGCCTTGCCTGTCTTTACAGATGAAAGAAGAGGCTACAGGCCTAAAAAAATCTCTAGTACTGGCAATGGCGGTGTAGGCAGCTGCTGCCCATCATACTGCTGTAGAGTGTGCTATGTGACAATAGCTACAAGAGATCAAGAAAGAATGAATACTACTAATTTCTATCAATGACACATCTATTTCCAAATTGTTTTCTCTTTGGGATACTACATGGTTTTTGATATTTAAAATTTTAGATTCTTCACTATTCTATGCACAGAGGCAAAACTTCACTATTATGTAAATAATGCTGATTTCTATTTAAATTTTAATAAATTAAGCAATAAAGAATCTTACAGTATACAAAAATTTAAGAGTTACAAACAATAATAGATTTTTCTAACATTAAGAAGAGGTAGCAAGAATACACAGAAGAATTGTGCAAAAAAGATCTTCACAACCAAGATAATCATGATGGTGTGATCACTCACCTAGAGCCAGACATCCTGGAATGTGAAATCAAGTGAGCCTTAGAAAGCATCACTACGAACAAAGCTAGTGGAGGTGATGGAATTCCAGTTGAGCTATTTCAAATCCTGAAAGATGATGCTGTGAAAGTGCTGTAATCAATATGCCAGCAAATCTGGAAAATTCAGCAGTAGCCACAGGACTGGAAAAGTTCCGTTATCATTCCAATCTCAAAGAAAGGCAATGCCAAAGAATGCTCAAACTACCGCACAACTGCACTCATCTCATAAGCTAGTAAAGTAATGCTCAAAATTCTCCAAGGCAGGCTTCAGCAATATGTGAACCGTGAACTTCCAGATATTCAAGCTGGTCTTAGAAAAGGCAGAGGAACCAGAGATCAAATTGCCAACATCCACTGGATCATGGAAAAAGCAAGAGAGTTCCAGAAAAACATCTATTTCTGCTTTATTGACTATGCCAAAGCTCTTGACTGTGTGGATCACAAGAAACTGTGGAAAATTCTGAGATGAGAACACCAGACCACCTGACCTGCCTCTTCAGAAACCTGTACGCAGGTCAGGAAGCAACAGTTAGAATTGGACACGGAACAACAGACTTGTTCCAAATAGGAAAAGGAGTACCAAGGCTGTATGTTGTCACCCTGCCTATTTAACTTCTATGCAGAGTACATCATGAGAAACACTGGGCTGGAAGAAACACAAGCTGGAATCAAGATTGCCAGGAGAAATATCAATAACCTCAGATATGCAGATGACATCACCCTTATGGCAGAAAGTGAAGAGGAACTAAAGAGCCTCTTGATGAAAGTGAAAGAGGAGAGTGAAAAAGTTGGCTTAAAGCTCAACATTCAGAAAACAAAGATCATGGCATCTGGTCCCATCACTTCATGGGAAATAGATGGGGAAACAGTGAAAACAGTGTCAGACTTTATCTTTTGGGGTCCAAAATCACTGTAGATGGTCACTGCAGCCATGAAATTAAAAGATGCTTACTTCTTGGAAGAAAGTTATGACCAACCTAGATAGCATATTCAAAAGCAGAGACATTACTTTGCCAATAAAAGTCCGTCTAGTCAAGGCTATGGTTTTTCCAGTGGTCATGTATGGGTGTGAGAGTTGGACTGTGAAGAAAGCTGAGCGCTGAAGAACTGATGCTTTTGAACTGTGGTGTTGGAGAAGATTCTTGAGAGTCCCTTGGACTGCAAGGAGATCCAACCAGGCCATTCTAAAGGAGATCAGCCCTGGGTGTTTTGGAAGGAATAAGGCTAAAGCTGAAACTCCTGTACTTTGGCCACCTCATTCGAAGAGTTGACTCACTGGAAAAGATTCTGATGCTGGGAGGGATTGGGGGCAGGAGGAGAAGGGGACGACAGAGGATGAGATGGCTGGAGGGCATCACTGACTCGATGGAGGTGAGTCTGAGTGAACTCCGGGAATTGGTGATGGACAGCGAGGCCTGGCGTGCTGCGATTCACAGGGTTGAAGAGTCGGACACAACTGAGTGACTGAACTGAACTGAATTGAACACTGTTATAACGGTTCAAAATAATCTGATAATCATCCCAGGGTACAACTGACTTTGAGATTGACAATAATTTGATAGGAACTAACATTTATAGGAGTGTTTCTGTTTCACTAAAATGGTCTACTTTGTATACATTTCATATGGATTAAAGTCTACATAGAGTTTATAAACAGATCTGATATTTAGATTTCTTTTTTAAAAGACATGTTACTTTAATAAAAATATTGCATACCATACTTGATCAGGATGCCTGCAATTTACTTTGAAATATTTAAAATTATACTTACATACATTTCAGAGGATGTTCAAGTGTAGGCATTAAAAAAAAAAAAAAAAACCATATTCTAAAGGTAGCCCCTATAAGTGCCTCCACCATCTGTATTTCAGAGGACAACTGATCTTTTGCTAATCACCATACTGTCAGAAGAGATTTTGCTGGTGAATATACAGCCCTATTGGATAAGGAAATGGCAACCCACTCCAGTAATCTTCCCTGGAGAATTCCATAAACAGAGGAGCCTGGCAGGCTACAGTCCATGGGGTTGCAAAGAGTCAGGTATGACTGAGCAACTATCATTCACATAGAGGCCTGTATCCAGCATGATGAATATTAAAAATGGGGTCCCATTTGGGGGAAAAAAAGCATTTAAGAAATATGGGCTGGATAAATAGTATTTTATCAACTTGTGCCATTCTTTCATGAGAAGAGCCTAGGGATCAAGGGGGCATAGATGCTTTCCTTGATGGACCAAGCCCTCCTTTAAAGCCAACATTCCTTTATCAGTCTGAATTGTGGAAGACTCTACTTGCCTGTTGCTGGTACGGAGGAGGCAGAATTTCCCTTGTGGTAACCCCTTTTCTGCAAAGTGTTGGTCAGAGCCGCTGTGAGGTCTCAGAACAGGGATTTCTTCCTATTTCGAGTACACTTTTCCTTCTGTTTCGAGCACTTCTTTGTGCCTTGTTAATACTTAAGCAACAAATTTCTATGTGTGTCTTCAGGTGCAGCAGAATCAGGTCTGAGATTTGCTTTCATTATAACTTGACAATGATGTTGTAAGAAGTAGCTTAGTCCTTACCTACTTCAAATTTCTTTGGAGGTTATCATTATCTACAAAAGGAGCCCAAGAGTAGGGCATAACCACACTTGCTTAGGTCAGTGTAGAAGAGCAGTAAGATATGTATACTTTAAATTAATCCTATTTAAAGCTACAATCTTGTCAAACACAAAACTGTAAATCAACTATTACTATCAAGAGGTGTTTATTAACAATACAGATTGATAAGCATAGGAACATGTGACTTCATACAAAACATATAGCAAGTTTCAACAAAACTAGTATATATATAATTTTTGAAAGTTCTGGCACCCTGGTCACATGGAAAGCCATTCAGAGACCTTTTATCATTATTAGAGAAAAATATACATATATAACCATACAAAGAGAACAACTAGAGGGATGTTGGAAAGAAGCTTAACCAAATGGCAATGCATTTATAATTTTACTTTTCTAAAATCCCTCAGCAAGAGAACTGAGAATAAATAATGCTGAAACAATCCTAAGTAGGGAACTTAGTATATAATAGAGAAACCATTTTAATCTTGCAGGAAAAAGGAAGAGTCACTCAATAAATTGTATTGTACAAAAATGGGAAATATTTTTTGACCTCAAGGTAGGAAAGATACACAGAAAACAATTATGACAGCTGGACAAAAAATTACCCTAAAACAGTGGCTTCAAGTAACAACAATCATTTATTATGCTCAGGAATCTGAAATGTGGCCAGGAGTCAGCAAGGACAGATCATCTCTGCTCCATATGTCTGCTGGGGTGGGTGGGCTGGGACTGAAGGATCCTTCTCCAAAAAAAAAAAGCATTTAAGAAATATGGGCTGGATAAATAGTATTTTATCAACTTGTGCCATTCTTTCATGAGAAGAGCCTAGGGATCAAGGGGGCATAGATGCTTTCCTTGATGGACCAAGCCCTCCTTTAAAGCCAACATTCCTTTATCAGTCTGAATTGTGGAAGACTCTACTTGCCTGTTGCTGGTACGGAGGAGGCAGAATTTCCCTTGTGGTAACCCCTTTTCTGCAAAGTGTTGGTCAGAGCCGCTGTGAGGTCTCAGAACAGGGATTTCTTCCTATTTCGAGTACACTTTTCCTTCTGTTTCGAGCACTTCTTTGTGCCTTGTTAATACTTAAGCAACAAATTTCTATGTGTGTCTTCAGGTGCAGCAGAATCAGGTCTGAGATTTGCTTTCATTATAACTTGACAATGATGTTGTAAGAAGTAGCTTAGTCCTTACCTACTTCAAATTTCTTTGGAGGTTATCATTATCTACAAAAGGAGCCCAAGAGTAGGGCATAACCACACTTGCTTAGGTCAGTGTAGAAGAGCAGTAAGATATGTATACTTTAAATTAATCCTATTTAAAGCTACAATCTTGTCAAACACAAAACTGTAAATCAACTATTACTATCAAGAGGTGTTTATTAACAATACAGATTGATAAGCATAGGAACATGTGACTTCATACAAAACATATAGCAAGTTTCAACAAAACTAGTATATATATAATTTTTGAAAGTTCTGGCACCCTGGTCACATGGAAAGCCATTCAGAGACCTTTTATCATTATTAGAGAAAAATATACATATATAACCATACAAAGAGAACAACTAGAGGGATGTTGGAAAGAAGCTTAACCAAATGGCAATGCATTTATAATTTTACTTTTCTAAAATCCCTCAGCAAGAGAACTGAGAATAAATAATGCTGAAACAATCCTAAGTAGGGAACTTAGTATATAATAGAGAAACCATTTTAATCTTGCAGGAAAAAGGAAGAGTCACTCAATAAATTGTATTGTACAAAAATGGGAAATATCTTTTTGACCTCAAGGTAGGAAAGATACACAGAAAACAATTATGACAGCTGGACAAAAAATTACCCTAAAACAGTGGCTTCAAGTAACAACAATCATTTATTATGCTCAGGAATCTGAAATGTGGCCAGGAGTCAGCAAGGACAGATCATCTCTGCTCCATATGTCTGCTGGGGTGGGTGGGCTGGGACTGAAGGATCCTTCTCCAAAAAGGCTACTCACGAAGCCGGGAGGTGAGAACTGGCTGCTGGTTGCTGTCCACATGTAACATCCTACTGGGCCTGGGCTTCCTCACAGGATGGGGGTTTTACTTCAAAAACATACCACGAAATAGGAACTACATGTTACTGATTTCTTAAACCCTGGGCCCCCAAACCGCCACAATGCCACCTCTGTTCAGTCTATTGTTCAAAGAATCATATGGCTCAGATTCAAGAGGAGGTACAGACCTTGATGGGAAGAATGTGCATAGAATTTGAAGGCTGTGTTTTAAGACTTAAAATAGCCATTCCTGAAGGAAGAGTTGGGCAGCGTTGACTACACCAAAATTTAAAATCCTTGCATAAGTCACTGTGGAAAAGGTAAAAGGTAAAACATAAGGACAGTTTGAAAACAGGCAATTTGTAACATTTACAAGAAAGAATATCTAGAAAATATTATACACACACACATATCAGTCGGAAAAAGGAAAAAACAGCAAACAGAGAAATGGATAAATAATATGAACAGTCAGTTTCATAGAAGGGAAAACCTAACTGGATACTATATGAAAAAGAGGCTCAAAATCATTTTATAGTGATGAGGAAAAATCAAATCAAAACACGTCACCTATTAGACTGTCAAAGTCTTTAAGACTTAAAATACCCAACATCTGATGAATATGAGGGAAAATGGCAACCACCATAAACTCTGAGTTTTAAATGGAATAATGATGTTAGCAATGTGGAAGTATTTAATAAAACAGAAAAAAATATATATAGCTTTTAACCAAACAATTAAGCTTTCAAGATGATATAAGGAAACAAATGCATTTGTCTCTGGGCTTCCCTGGTGGCTCAGAGGTTAAAGCGTCTGCCTCCAATGCGGGAGACCCGGGTTCGATCCCTGGGTTGGGAAGATCCCCTAGAGAAGGAAATGGCAATCCATTCCAGTATTATTGCCTGGAGAATCCCATGGATGGAGAAGCCTAGTAGGTAACAGTCCACAGTGTCGCAAAGAGTCGGACACAACTGAGCGACGTCACCTTCTTTCCTTCCTTCCTTCACCTGGAGACATAGAGAAGAATGCTAATGCTCATAATATTCATAATAGTTAAAAACTAGAAACCAACTCAAGTTTCATCAGTAGGGAAAAGTATAAACTGCTGCTGGGAGGGCAAGGATTATATGTCCCAGCACCTTTTTGTTGAGGTGGAGTCACGTGACCAATAGAATATTAGCAGAAATGACGTTGGTCACACAAAGACCAAGGAACTTAATTTTAAGCAGTGGGAATGCCTTTCACAGTCTCTCTTTCCTATCAATTTGATCCATACGAGCACTGTGACCTTGGAAATGTGCTGAAAACGGTGGAGCCATGAAGTAAAAGGAGTCTAGGTCTTCACATCACCAGCCATCACTCAGGAAGAGTGAGTGACATGGCACTGTTACATGAGTGAGATAGTTGTAAGCCATTAGAATTTTGCAGCTTGCTTTAGCTAGCTTTACCTGAATAAATTTAATATATTGAATGACTTCAAAATTTCCAAAACTATATAGAAAGAAACGCTACAGTCTAAAAAGGTGGGAGAGAACAAAAGAAAAAGTCCACATAAGCAATGCTTTCCTAATTAGAAGAAAAACAGGTAACATTTCCTGAGCACTGAGCATGCACTTTGGGGCTTTCCTAGTGGCTCAGCTGGTAAAGAATCCGCCTGCAATGTGGCAGACCTGGGTTTGACCTCTGGGTTGGGAAGATGCCTTGGAGAAGGGAATGGCTACCCACTCCAGTATTCTGGCCTGGAGAATTCCATGGACTATATAGTCTATGGGGTCACAAAGAGTCAGACATGACAGAGCAACTTTCACAGTACATTTTAGGCTCACACTGGATAGCTGTCAATGATAACAGCTAACATTTCCTGAGCACTTAATATGTGCTAAGTACAATTTCTTAATGTTAACTCAGTATGTCCTTTAAACAATACTGTAAGGTACACTATAAAGCCCTAATTTAAAATGAGAGTGAAAGAGACTACTAAATCTGTGTTAGGAAGCCATCCAATAACAGCTAACATTTCCTGAGCACTTAATATGTGCTAAGTACAATTTCTTAATGTTAACTCAGTATGTCCTTTAAACAATACTGTAAGGTACACTATAAAGCCCTAATTTAAAATGAGAGTGAAAGAGACTACTAAATCTGTGTTAGGAAGCCATCCAAAAAGGTCTAACACAATTTCAAGAGCAAACTTTGCTTATCCAAGGTTCTTAAAATGGAAATCTAAAAAATCTTTTTGACATCAATGCTCAATTTTACATATCAATTCCATGGCTTAATACTGTCTAAATATTTCATGAATCCATTCTTGCCTTACATATCCAATCAGCTGAGTTCAGTTCAGTCACTCAGTCATGTCTGACTCTTTGCAATCCTATGGACTGCACACGCCAGGCTTCCCTGTCCATCACTAACTCCCAGAGTTTACGCAAACTCCTCCACTGAGTCAGTGATGCCATCCAACCATCTCATCCTCTGTCGCCCCCTTCTCCTCCCACCTTCAAACTTTCCCAGCATCAGGGTCTTTTTCAATGAGTCAGTTCTTCGCATCATGGCCAAAGTATTGGAATTTCAGCTTCAATATCAATCCTTCCAGTGAACCATCAGGATTTATCTCCTTTAGGATGAACTGGTTGGATCTCCTTGTAGTCCAAGGGTCTTCAACACCACAGTTCAAAATCATCGATTCTTCGGCGCTCAGCTTTCTTTACAGTCCAACTCTCACATTCAAACATGACTACTGGAAAAACCATAGCCTTGATTAGATGGATCTTTGTTGGCAAAGTAATGTCTCTACTTTTTAATATGCTGTCTAGCTTGGTCACAGCTTTTCTTCCAAGAAGCAAGCATCTTTTAATTTCATGGTTGCAGTCACCATCTGCAGTGATTTTGGAGCCCCCCCAAAATAGTCTGACACTGTTTCCACTGTTTCCCCATCTATTTCCCATGAAGTGATGGGACTGGATGCCATAATCTTAGTTTTCTGAATGTTGAGCTTTAAGCCAACTTTTTCACTCTCCTCTTTCACTTTCATCAAGAGGCTCTTTAGTTCTTCTTCCCTTTCTGCCATACGGGTAGTGCCATCTGCATATCTGAGGTTACCAATATTTCTCCTGGCAATCTTGATTCCAGATTGTGCTTCATCCAGCTCAGCGTTTCTCATGATGTACTCTACATATAAGTTAAATAAGCAGGGTGACAATATACAGCCTTGACGTACTCCTTTTCCTATTTGGAACCAGTCTGTTGTTCCATGTCCAGTTCTAACTGTTGCTTCCTGACCTGCACATACCACTGCCCAAAGTTAAATCATTAAGTCAGAGTTAAATCACAGCTTGACTATGGCAGTCATCTGGTACCTCTCTTCTGGGCTCATCTCACCCTTTACTCCACCTAGAAAAAACTTAGAAAATTCTATGACAACAGTCATGTTTTGATACACTACACTGTGGCATTCTTGGATTGCTCTCTTAATATGTGTTTGCTTGAAGGGAAAAAGGAATAGATGTTGGAACATAAGTTCTTTCCTACTACTGAAAATACAAACAATCCTCCTAGCCAAAAGAGTTAAACTTTTTTTTTTTAACTGAAATCTAATTTAATATTCACTTGGAGGTTCAAAATCTTATAGGAAGAGACCCAATTTGACAAAATTATGGCTAGCTTTTAAAAATATTATTCAGTCCTTCTCTGTTCAAGATATCCTACTTGGGAAACAAATCCTCAGACTGCAACACAGTGTTTTATTTCCAAGGGTTATTTGCGAGTGGTATGACTCATTTTCTTCTTTTTTTGTTTTTACATAATTTCTAAATTTTCCAGTTACTTTTACAATAAAGAAAAAAATATATCAGCAAGTTTGATCCTAGTTGTAGGTTTTTCATGCATGTGTGTTAAGTCATTTCAGTCATGTCCGACTCTTTGGACCTATGGACTGCAGCCCACCAGACTCCTCTGTCCATGGGACGCACCAGGCAAGAATGCTGGAATGGGTGCCATGCCCTCCTGCAGGGGATATTCCCAACCCAGGGATCAAACCTGCATCTCTGGCTACTCCTGCATTGTAGGTGGATTCTTTACCGCTGAGCCACTGGGGAAGCCCTGTAGGTTTTTCACAGATGTCTGTATTAAGTTGAAGAAGTTCCCTTCTATACCTAGCTTGTTGAATGTTTACTATTGAATGTGTGTTGAATTTTGTGAAATGCTCTATGGCTAATTATATTATTCTGATAACATGATAAATTACACTGATTGTGCAAAGCTTAAACATTCCTGCAGAAAAAACTACACTTGGGTCAAGACTCCTTTAAAAAGTTATTTTTGGCTTGCTAGCATTTTAAGGATTTTTACATCCAAATTCATGAGCTATTGTCTGCAGTTCTCTTTTCTTGGGACACTTGGGTCTGGTTTGGGTAGCCTATGTGCAGGCATGCTCAGTCTCTCACTCTTGTCCAACTCTTTGTGACCACCATGGGCTGTAACTCACCAAGATCCTTTGTCTGTGGAATTTTTCAGGCAAGAATACTGGAGTGGGTTGCATTTCCTACTTCAGGGGATCTTTCTAACCCAGGGATTGAACCTATACCTCCTGCATCTCCTGCACTGGCCAAGAGGATTCTTTAACACTCGTGCCATTTGGGAAGCCCTTCTATTCTGATCATTAGGAGATGGTGGAGAGTAGGCCACCCCAAGGAGATCTCTCAGCTAGTTTCACGAGTGTGTGACTAGTGCAGTCACTCAGGGCCTCATGCACAGAGAGGCCTGTGTTTGGGGTCATGCTTTATGGTCCTTGACTTGAAAATTTTAATAAACTGGCCTTTGCATTTGTATTTTTAAGTGAAATATGATGAAACAATGGTGTATGCACTCAAGGCTTCAAGCCTTGACTTGCGTGTAGTCTTGCCTTCCTAGGGCAGGGTCTCAGCTCCCCTCCTCCATGCCATGATCAGTGAGGAAAAGCCCACACTCCACTGTCACCCTCCACCCACAGCAGGGGGCCTGGGCACAAGTCCAGGACCCCTCACTCATCTGCAATCCAGGTTCCCTGGTTGTCCCCCATGGCGAATTAGGGTTGTGGGACCACAGGAAGGGAAGATTAATTTCCTTGCTCTTGATTTGGGCATCACACTTTCAGTCTATACTGAATCTCACAATTTTGCAGCCAGCCCGAGCAGATCCTGACAAGTCTGAATCAGTCATGGTGGTCTCTTCCACCGATTCTGCTTCGTGTCTTGGCATATGTTGAAATTCCAGCCAGTCATAGAAGGAGGAATATTTGCAGGGGAACTTTTGGGAAGGTTCTCTTACTCTTAAAAGAGACAGAAGAGACTCCCTTTTTGCACGTGTAATCTGTCAGTTCTGGATGTGATACTTGTACTGTCACCACTATTTTACAGTCATAAAGAGACCGGCCTGAGGACAAACCTATATGGAGGGGAGAGCTAGTTAAGACTACCCAGTGACAAAGGGGAGGACCCAGGCACTCACCACAACTAAATCACAACTGTCCTGCCTCTGGATTCCTTGGGATGTTAGTTAATACATTTCCTTATTGTTTAAGACAGAGTGGCACTTTCTGTTAATTGCAGCTGAAGCATTCTAAGGGCTGAAGACATTTTGATATATAAGATACTACAGCTTTGATAGCAGTATAGACCTCATAGAACCTATTTTTTCAACTGTGAAAAATAACTGCCTACTCCTCTGAGTGAATTCTATGTATTACACTGCTCATATTTTAAACTAAACCATTCAAAAATATGCCCTTTCAAAACTTGCTAGAGTATTCTCAGTGGTTTCTAGATCACAGCTAGCTAGATAGAAAAAATTTTATTCCTATAGATTCAGGTGAATCATCATGATTGATTTAACACGGTATACTAGAAAGAAGCCAACTTTCTATTGAATCTATTTTCTTTCTCTTCCTATCTTGGCCTTCTAAAATCAAGCTCACCATCAGTGAAAAGTGAAAGCGTCAGTCAGTCATGTCTGACTCTTTGTGATCCCACGCACTATAGCCCTCCAGGTTCCTGTCCATGTAATTCTCCAGGCAAGAATACTGGAGTGGGTTGCCATTCCCTTCTCCAGGGGATCTTCCTGACCCAGGGATCGAACCCAGGTCCCCTGCATTGTAGACAGGTTCTTTACTGTCTGAGCCAGCAGGGAAGTCCAAGCTGGGTACCACATAAACAGAGAAGAGGAGCATATTTCCACTGAAAATAGATATGGCACTGTATTCTATGAAGTAAGAGAATGACACGAGCTTTTGGGCAGAGGTAGAAATGTTCTTCCTATGGAGCATTCCAGTACCAAGATCCAAACGGTCTGGAATCTCATCTCCACATAGCAAATCCATCATCAAGGAAAGCACCCCAGCAGAGGCATCCCTGCTCTCCTGCTCCACACATCTGTGTCCTCCATACAAGGAAAGGTTCCACACCCCCAACAGAGTTCCTTGTCTTTCCCAGGAGCAGTTTCTCTGCTACAAGGAGCCAGCTGTTCGATACAATAGATGGTTAGGCGTCTTCTGAGAGCTGCCTGGGTCTGCACAGCAATCAGTCTATTCATGGACAGTCATAAAAAGAAGACAGCATGCTGACATTCACAATCGGAGAAACGATAAATCTGTGTTAGGTAAAGCACCTGAGCTTTAGGGATAAAATCTCATCAGATCTGGGGGGAAAAAATCTGCAAAAACCCCGAACCAGCTAAAACACAGGATTACAGCTTTCTTCGAGATAACTTTTGGTGGTGAGAAAACGAATCAAACATTCCTTGGAAGCCAAGGGGCTGAAGTCAGCGCGCTGGCTAAGGGAGCAGCTGCCAGCGCAGAGTGGGCTTCTGTCCTGGTCCTGTTCTGACCTCAGACTCGAGCCTGAGAACCTGTCAGAAAGGTGCTCTCACAGGGCAAGACGTCGAGCAGCAGCTGCCTGCGCGCTGCAGGCTGCACCCGCTGTCTCTCGATTAAAAACACACACACACCACCACTCTGCTTGCATACTGCATGACACACGGGTGTGCGTAAGCTCTCCTGCTACCACAGAGGAGAGTGAGGTTTCGACTCCATTCCTATGAATACACTCCAGTCCCGCGACAAAAATGCTCTACTACTGTCACACACAGGAACACAGTCATCTCAACAGGCTGGCAAAAGAAGACAGACACAAGAACCACCTACTCCACCGGTTCCATTTCAACAAAGGCAAAAACCAGCCAAATTCATCTCTGGTATTAGATGTCAGGAGAGGCCTGACCTTTGCACAGGGAGAGGAGAGGAGGTGAGGACTGCTGGGGTGGGGGAGGGGGAACGTCAGGCACTTGAGGTACTACTATTAATAGTTTCCTATTCCTTAACCTGGGCTTCCCTGGTGGCTCAGACAGTAAAGAATCTGCCTGCAATGCAGGAGACCTGGGTTCAGTCCCTGGGTTAGGAAGATCCCCTGGAGGAGGGCATGGCAATCCACTCCAGTATTCTTGCCTGGAGAATTCCATGGACAGAGGAGCCTGGCAGGTTGCAGTCATGGGGTCACAAAGAGTCAGACACGACTGAGCGACTAAGCATAGCATAGCAAATCCCTTAAACTGGGTAGTGGTTACGTATGTACGTCCACGTTGGGATAAGTTATTGAGCCGTACACTTAGGATTGGTATACTTTTCTTTATGAATGGTATTTTTCAATTAAAATATTGAAAAAAGAAAAAAAAAAGATTAATTGCCAAACACAACAAAACTCATAACCACTCTGAACAAGTAACCTCCCAACCTGAATTAGGCAGCAGTTCTCAGCCAGGGTTTTCCACATGGTTTCCAGGCATGGAGTGTGACATTAGATATGGCTGGGACCTCAGCTGGGGCTGTCACCCAGGATACCTACCTCTGGCCTCTCCATGTGATCTGGGGTCCCTCACGCACAGTGGCTAAATTCCAAAGCGGAAAGTGAGGTAGGACCTAGCCTCAGAAGTCAGGTCACTTCCTCAGTCACTCCCATGGTCTCCTATTTGTGAGAAGTGAATACTGTAAGGCAAGCCTGTATTCAAAAGGAACGGAACGAGATTCCACCTCTAGGTGGTAGGAGCATCAGAGAGTCTGTGGATATATTTTAAAATCACCACAGCCCAGTGACGACCACAGATTATTTCTATTTCATGCCCAACATCTCCACAAGTCTCATTTATAAAAATAGCACCAGGCTGAGGCTCAAAGTCCAAGGTTTCGTCATCTAAGTCAAGCCCAGGTGCAGATGAGATGCCACTATGAGGGTTTCATGGGAGCAGATTCTTTATAATAAGTCCTCTTGACATGAAGCCCTGTAAACTGAAAACAGAGTACGCACCCTATACATAAACACCCAGCAAACAGTGGTGGGAGAAGCATAAGGTAAATGCTCTATAAACACTCTGTTCTAAAAAGAGGGGAAATAGGAAGCACATAGCAGATATGCAGCAACTCTGAAATCCAGTCAGTGTTGCCAGTTGCTTGATTGGACTTAGTCTCACTATCTGGGAATATCTCTCCAGGGCTCTTCTCTGCATTCTTGGTTCCTCTGAATTATTTTTCCTTTTTCAAAAAATCCAGCCTGCATCTGCAGAAGAATGGTAGTTTTCTCAGCCCTTGCACCTCCCCTTAGAAATCCAGGAGTCCAAATATCTCTTCATTTTAGACAGTCTACATCCCTTTTAGTCAAAGCCAGCAGTAACTCCTCCAATACAATTCTCTTAAATATTTTGGGAGTTTTCTGTGAGTCATACTAGAAGTCACTCCATTAGATCAAAGCAAAGACACACCACAAATGTTGTTGAGATAGCCCTTCTTTTACTTTAAGACTGCTATGGAATAATGTCCTTAAGAATATTAGAAGCTCTATTTAATCTATTTAATGAAAGAAGATAAGTGAGGCACAGCCATAAGATTTGAAGAGAACCTTTTGTCTGTTTAAAAGGCTCTATAAGATACTGCCTTATTAAATCATTCTGAAGTCTTGATAAAGGGTTTTACAGTGATGTCGTTGACTTCATCTTTAGACCATGTTTCCCTGAAAACACCCTTAGATTTCACCTTTGCCCATAAACCATTTCTTAATTTGAGAATCATCTACTATCTGGAGAGGCTAAGAATGAAAAAATAAATTTATTTTTTGAACCCAGCAAGTCCTAGCTGATTTATAGTTAACATCTTGTATTTTAGTTTATTTCTCCTCTCTCATCATTTTACTATAAAGGGTAGAAGCAGCCAAGTGGTTACCTTTAATCTCTGTCTGGAAAGTTCTTTAGCTAGATCATCTAGTTCCTTCAATTTTCCATATTATTGTGATTATGTTGCTAAATTTCCTCCACTTTATATTAAAGATCCCTTTCCTTCAACTTCTGCTAACATCTAAGCCCTCACTGATGGTTTCCATAAAGTCCTTTGCTGCTGCTGCTAAGTCACTTCAGTTGTGTCTGACTCTGTGCGACCCTATAGATGGCAGCCCACCAGACTCCCCTGTCCCTGGGATTCTCCAGTCAAGAACACTGGAGTGGGTTGCCATTTCCTTCTTCAGTATATGAAAGTGAAAGGTCAAAGTGAAGTTGCCTGACTCAGCAACCCCATGGACTGCAGCCTACCAAGCTCCTCCATCCATAGGATTTTCCAGGCAAGAGTACTGGAGTGGGGTGCCATTGCCTTCCCCTTTAGGTTCCTACTAACATGTTAAAGTTCATACAGCTTCAATCCACTGCCTAGTCCCAAAGCCAAAGCTACATTTTTTGGTTGTTTTTATATCAGTATTCTACTTTCAGGTACTAGAATCTATGCCAGTTATCTTTTTCTCTGCAAGATACTACTCCAAAACTCAGTGGCTTAAAAACAGTTATATACTTTATAAAACTATGACTTATCAAATTTTAAAACAAATATTTTGGTCAAAACATTTGTTCTGTGAGTAAAGTTCCCTGGTAGCTCAGCTGGTAAAGAATCTGCCTGCAATGCATGAAAACTTGGTTGGATTCCTAGATCAAGAAGATCCCCTGGAGAAGGGATGGGCTACCCACTCCAGTATTTCTGGGATTCCCTAGTGGCTCAGCTGTGAAGAATTAGCCTGCATTGCGGGAGACCTGGGTTCAATCTCTGGGTTGGGAAGATCCAACCCAGGTGGAGGGCATGGCAGCTCACTCCAGTGTTCTTGCCTGGAGAATCTCCATGGGCAGAGGAGACTGGTGGGCTACAGTCCATAGGGTCATGACTCAGCAACTAAGCACATGAGTGAAGATTACTTTCTATAGGTGAAGACGACAATTTTTCAGAATTTCTTAGTTATTACTGGGCAGTATTAGAAATGTTTCTGAAAATTAAGAATAGCTAACATTTACTGAGCAAAAGGCAATGGCGACCCACACTCAGTACTCTTGCCTGGAAAATCCCATGGATGGAGGAGTCTGGTAGGCTGCAGTGCATGAGGTCACAAAGAGTCAGACACGACTGAGTGACTTCACTTTCACTTTTCACTTTCATGCATTGGAGAAGGAAATGGCAACCCACTCCAGTGTTCTTGCCTGGAGAATCCCAGGGACCGGGGAGCCTGGTGGGCTGCCATCTATGGGGTTGCACAGAGTCGGACATGACTGAAGCGACTTAGCAGCAGCAGCAACACTTACTGAACACCACAAAACCTTTCAGCTTCTCATTTTCCAAAAGCAAGTGATAAAGGATGAAAGCTGTTGGAATGGGACTCAAAGAGTTCTAGATGTCAGTCCTGGTTTGAACAAAGTTCTCTGGTCCTTGGTCTAAAAAAATGAAAGGCTAAACTGAATACTTCCTTTCTGCACTTGAGTGATTATACATTTCTTAAGTAAGAAATGAGTTCTGAGAGCTCTTCTTTTGAGAAATTAGCAAAGCCTATCAGGTCCTTGGTACTAGGACCCTGCCTGCCTTGCTGGTGCTGCTGGTCTCGGGTGGCAGCTCCTACCACAGGACTCTTACCTAAGACGAACCTGGGCCACTTGCAGTTCTTGAACTGTATGGGCTTGTTTTGTTTTCCCCTCATCCCAAGGCCTTCTCATGAGCCATTCACTCCTTCTGCCTAGAAACCTTCATCTCCCTGGTCCACTGTCTTTTTCCTCCAATTAGGCCAAACTCTTGTTCTCAAAGAAACTTTCTCATGCACTGAAGCAGATACAGCATCCCCAAAACCCACTCTAGGCCGTTAAGCATGAGACACATGTCAGCTGTGTTTATGCCTTTGTCTATCCACTCTCCCAATGGTGAGACTCTGGAGGGCAGAAACTGTACTTTTGGTCATGTCTATCTTTTTAACATGTAGACTATACCTGGAATATAGTAGAAATTCAACAAATATTTGCTGAATCAATTGTATTTTAACTCTGCTGATAATACGGTCCAAGAAGCCACAAAGTCTAACATTCAACTTTTAGGACTGTATTGATTAACTTCTGTATTGTGGGTATTATTATAAGATATTAAAATCAAGCTAGGCTAATGGTTTAGTTCACATACAACTTTTATTTACTATGCTAAAGTAGTATAATTTGGGAGAGATTATCTATTAAGCAAAGAATATTAATTTTTATCTACAATATTTTCTATAACTACAGTTTTTAAAAAACAGCTCCATTGAATGAATTCATATATGAAATTTACCCATTTAAAGTATACAATTCAGTGATTTTTAGTATTTTCACAGAGTTGAGCCACTATGGCCACCAATCTAATCTTGGAATATTTTTATCACCCCAAAGAGAAACCCTGCACTTATTAGCAGCCACTCCCCACACTCACCTCTCTCCTGGCCCCTGGCAGTGACAAATCTACTTTCTGTTCCTACGGATTTGCCTGTTCTGGACATTTCATAAAAACAAAATGATACAATAATGTGGTCTTCTGTGACTGGTTTCTATCATGTAGCATAATGTTTTTGTGGGTTCATCCATGTTGTATTATTACAACATCTTTATCTTTTGCAATGTTTGCAAAATCAAGCGCTAGAAGATAAACATGTTATCATCACTTTTGCCAATCTCCCCCGAGAGCATAATATAAAAAGAGATCACTGAGTGAAGGAGAAGAGGTTGAGATTCAGAGGAACTCAAAGCCTATTTAAAAACTAATTTTTATTGCTAATTTTGATTGGTACAACAATTAAAGACATTTACACACACAGAATAGTCACTAAGTTGATTTTGTTGGGTTTCTCCTTAATGCAAATGGGAGTTCAGAGACTGCTGATGGGTGTGTATCAACAAATCGACACAGAGAACGGCAGCTGCCCTGCTCCTCCACTCTGTCCACACAGCTAAAACACTCAAAAACGTGACACATGCTCAAAACCATAGACAATGGATTCTGCTGGTACAAAGAGTCAGGTTGAATTTTTCTTAGATCTTGTAAGAAATGTTTCAAATTTAACCCCCAAGTATACCAATACTAATTGGGATCTGCTCAACTTACTTGAATCAAGCAAATTACACAACTGTAGTTAATAAGGGCTCACTGTAAGCCTTTGTACGATACTGCCTTAAAGAAAAATATGGGGTTACAATCTAGTCTGGAGAGTTCAATAAATAACACAAGCCCATCTACTACTAAGCACCAAAATAAATGTGATATAGACAATGGCAATAGCCTTTTTATAGCTGGAGTTACACAACAGATTTTAAAATGAAATTCTTTTCTATTTTCACCTGTCAGCTTATAAATATTACAGTATATAGGATTATGTTATTTTAACTGCAGCAAAGATTACTGAATTAATGACAGTCTATTGTTAATCTGACTTTAATTGTAAGACCAAAATACTAATTTTCTTATGATGGTAAAATAGCACTATATAAATAATGCTTCAAGAGTAAGTCACAGGCTGAGATCTTTGTTACACAAAAGAGTATAAAACTGAGAGCTGGAGGTCTTTGTTATACAAGAGCATAAAACAAATAAAAAACAGAACTGTTATTCCCAGGGAGGCATTATATCTATTTGTAATAATCATAGGAAAAGTGACTTTTCTAAGTAAAAAGACGTAACACAGCTTTTTCTAAGATCGTCAAGATTTTAAAATTACATGTTTGTTGGAGTCACAATTTTTTAAAGCTAGATTTCATCCTGAAAGATTAAACAGTATGACACTAAATAAATGCGACAGAAGGAGGTTTCTAATGTGAAGCGGTTTCCCCTAACTAAAAATTTCACCCAGAAATTTTTTCTGGCAGAAAGAAATATGTTTACTATACAGATTTTTGGTACAAAAGGAAGTTTACTATAGAAGCTTTAATCTTAAAAACTTGAGTTATGAATCATCAAACAGCAAATCAGTTTATTTTAGCCAGAAAGTAAAAGTATTTAATTAAAATCCTTGGTATTTTAGTTTTAGACACTTCACAAAACCAGTGTATATGTTTTAAAACTCACACTGATAATATCTTATTTCAAAGGCTCATAACCTTGTGATTGATATTGATTTTATCATTAATAATGACAACAGAACTCTTACACTTTCTTTTCTTGAAAAAGCACTGAGTCTAAATAAACATTGACGGATTGAAACTTCTCAACCCTTTCAAAGCTCCCCAGGGACCATTCCCAAACTTCAAATCCTGACAACATCCTGAGCTACAGGGAAGACCTCCTTCCAAATGGTGCAGCCTCAGAGAGAAGACTGTAGCCTCAGAGAGAAGAAGGGCTTTGCTCGGGGCGGGGGGGGGGGGGGGGTTAAATTAGCCCCTCCCTGCACGGTACGAAATGAACCACTACTGTCTGGATCACAGGTACCCCTGCTCCCTTTGAAAGAGACAAATTACAACAGGAAAGCTGGATGGGAAAACGCCCGGTGCTTTGTCCCTTGTCTGGACAGCCTCTCACTTTCCCACAACAGGTAGGCACAAGCACAGACTGCTGCTGAATACTCCAGACCTTGCCAAGATGCTGAAACCCACTGGTTTCCGCGGCTGTTCCATTTTTGACTAATGTTGGCTCTTCGCCAGAGCTTAATTAAGCCACTGAAAATGCTAGATGGTTAATCCTCTTGCACCCACCTACAATTATTTGCAAAGCACTTCGATATGTTTTCCCTCTTCCCAAAGATAAAGATAAGCACCAGACTATTAACAGTGTACCTCAGCGTGTGTGGATTGTGCGTGCAGGCACCCAGGGTACTGGTAATTGCTACCAGTACTTACTGTAAAGGAGAAACTCAACTGCTCAGGCCAGGGTTCAGAAAGCCACTCCAAAACATATGTGGAGTTTGGTTTTATTTGTTAGGGTCTAGAATAAAATGCAGAAGACTTCTACAGTTTAATCATGTTTAACCTTAGGGAACTAATTTTCCATTAAGAGAAAGAAAACAAGTATTTGGATCACCCTCTATGCTGTGAGTCCTTTTTATCATACGAACAAAACATTATAGCGCTTTTGAAATTCCCAGAGTCGCTGCTGTTCATTAAAAGGAGAAAGCACCCTTTTAAGACTGAGGTGCTTTATCTTTTACAAAATGAAAAGATCAAACATAAAACCTTATTTGTAAGCAGGGCAATGGTGTCTCTGGGTCTCTCGCTAAGATCAACAGCGATGAGGATGAATGAGGGGAAGCAGTGACAATGGTCAAAATGGGTGAAAGGAAGCTCTCTGTTGAGGCCAGCCTTCCCTGATTGCGATCTTTAGACCCAAGCCCATAACTCTGTTTAACTACTATATCCTGACTAAAAAGTTAATTCTGCTCTAATGAGAAGCAAGTGAAGTCACATGAGGGGAGGAAGACTGAGTAACCTAATTGAGCCCCTACAATCTGATATCAGAGAGATCTGTATTTGAAGATAATTTAAGGATATCTGAATTGGATTCAGGAGAAACGCAGGAAATTGATTGGTCAGGCTAATTATTCTCTCTTTTTGACAACAGGGTATCCCACTACACACACCGAATAATTAAGTGATCTTCCCTCATTCTGTATTCTCTAGCAACAGACTTGATAGATGCTCAGCTTCCATCTTCCTGGTAACAATGAGGAAATCTTTAAGGGACCAAAGTGACAAGAGTCACTTGTCAGCTACCCAGTGCCAAATTCATATTTTCACTTTATCCTCCCAATTTCCCCCATTCTTCTTGGGCTTCAAATATCTGTACTTAAAATTTCCATTACTTTGTAGGCGAATAACACCAGAAGTTAACTGCTTTCCCTATTAACTATCATGGATACACAGGAATATTCCTATTTGCTAAAGACAGAAAACTTCACACCTATACACACCACAATATGGTCAAAACAAAAGAGTGGCTTAATTAATTGCTGGCTGAGAGCCATGTTCTTTCCAAATCGAGGCTTCTGCAAGATGGCATATGGTTTGTTATTTCTTACAAATATGTAAAGCCTTTTGAAGTGATTATACTTGTATCTGTCAAAATAATTTTATACATGAAACTGTACAAAATTTTTAAAATATTATTGCAAAAAAATTTCATTATAAGAATTTGGAAATAGTTTTCAGTTCTAAGAGTTAAGACAGTGACCAGCATGCATTTTAGCAAATACTTTAATTTCACATAGTGGTTGTTCCATGTAGAATATACCAACATTACTTAGAACATTAGCAGGAAATATAACTTTAAAATTTTTATTTATTAAAAAAAATTTTCTTTTGGCCATGCCATGCACAATGTGGGATCTCAGCTCCCAGATCAAGGATCAAACCTGCGCCTCCTGCATTGGAAGTGGGAAGAGTTCACCACTGAATCACCAGGTAAGTCCCAAGAGGAAATAAAATTTTTAAAGTGAAAGATTATTTCTTCATTTTTGGCCAATGTTTTCAAAGGCAGAATATATTCAACATTTGATTTTTTATTATTTATTCTATTAAATTTAATCATTATGCCATTTTTTTCCCCCAAATCGTGCTTATATTGAGGATAGTTTAAAAAAAAAAGGCATTTAATCTGAGTTCCCAGATGGTAAGAGTCTTATATTATTCATCATTATAGCTCCAGCACCTTGGATACAGGAGGCTGTGATGATCTGTCATCCCTGAATAATAACAGTCTCCCTGAATAACCTCACAGTCTTAAAGAAGGCAGCACACCCAGCCCTAGCACACTCGGAGCAGTGCACAGCAAGAGGGCACAGGCTAAGCTGGGTGCCCAGAACTCTGGCTCAAAAGGCAGTACCATCCAAGTGCTCGGGCATCTGGGGTGTTCTCTCCTCAAGGCCCCAGAGGGATGATAACTATCCACTTAGACATATATGACATACAGCTAAACATTAGGAGATGGGAAGTGTCAAAACATTAGAAAAACCTCAAAGTTGCAAGGTCTTAAAACTGTTTTACTCTATCTCCTGCCTCAGTTCTATCCTGGTAGACTTGCTACTAGTGATCATGTGAATCAGAAAAACTAAGATGGCAGATTTTTATTTTTAAATGGTAACCCAATACCTACTCCAGAGTTGATCACCTACCAGGCTTTAAATAAACATCGTTCAATAATGAATTACGGAGGTGAAGGAAATACGGGTACAGCGTGCTCTTGTGGTAAATGGATTTTCATGGTTGGTGGCAACACATTTCTAAATGTTTTTTCTTCTGCTAATATAAATGTATTTTGTTTCCAAAGGACATCGAGGATGTAAGGTATCAGGGCTGACTTATTCATAACTTTGGCTCCTTAGAATACTGAAAGAAACTAGAAAGGACAGAATTTATTAACATAATTAATAGCCATAAAGGCCCAGTTCACTCCAATGTACTTCTTATGACTGAGGAACATGGACCTCTTACATATATGATCCAACTCTGGGGGATCAGGGCAATAAAACACAACAGATAAAACCAGTAGGCAAGCAAGTGAGACAAAGCTATGAGAGCTAGATCTTTCAAAGTGACTTAGTAAGATGGGCTTGTATGGGATGGAAACATAGAGATTATCTTTACCTCACACACCTGAGAAATTAACACTGAGCCAGGCCTTCTCCATCTTGAGTCATGGGAATGCACTGTGTCATCAAAGGGAAGTGTATATGCAAACAGCTGTGGCAGAGGCTATTTTAAAGTACCCACCTTGCGGCTCTTTTAGTCCCCCTAATCCATTGTCTATTTTCAGTTAAAAATCATTAATGCCCACCATATAAGAACCGAGAGACAGACAAAAAACACACATTTTTCTTTTCCTATGGGGGTGGTAACCAGATGTCAATAGCTGCAGCTGTGACTATATAATTACCTGTTTGCATTAACGGAGACCACAGTTTAGATTTAATAGGTCAGATGACAATGCAGCCAAACGCATTTAGCCTATGATTACCCCTTTTCAAACATTCTCTCACTCGCAACTTCGACCCTGGGAACATAGCAGGCACAGACTTAGGTCAATAAGAAACACTGGCCGGCACAATAGGCCTTGCCTCAAACAGCGCTGTTGACAGACACCAGCACAAAGGAAATGAATAGAGTCCCCCTCAGTTCTCACACGGAGCGAAGAATGACTCAGTGTGCTGCTGCTTTGGTGCTCTGTTTGTACAGTGTATACAGCTTTTGTCCTCAGCCACTGTTCACAGCTCAATGGGGGCCAAAGAGCCGAGGAAGTGAAGGCGGAAGAATGGTCCATACTCTTGCCGGTGGCCAGCAGTTGTCTCCACAGGCACAGAACAGGTCAAGTGAGAACTGGAAAGTCACTCGATAAAACTCCTCCTACCCCAGCTTACAGGACTAAAGCGATTTCTGAGTTACAATACAAAGAGGGCATTATGTAGAGTGCCTAGAAAAGCCTAGAAAAGTCACTGTTGGTTTGATACTAATATATTTATTGATTGAATTCCTGGCCTTTTGGCATTTTGTTCTCTGTCACATTTCTTGTACTTCTTTTTTAAAAGCTTATGTTAGGTGCAAAGAGAAATTGGGGCTGGCTCGCAGTAGGGAACTAAAGTAATGCAGGCCAGGATTCACCAGAGAGCACAGGAAAAGGGGTGGAGAACAGGTGAGGAGTCAAAATCCAGGTAGGGGGCCCAAGGCATCAGTAAGGCTGGCAGAGGCATTTCTTCACTTAGGTATTAGCAGCATACTGTCCCAGGTATATACAGATCTCCCAAGGTAAAAGGAGTTTAACAGTAAATAACCCAACCCAGGGATAAAGTAGACTTCTAAGACAATTCAGTGGAGACTATGAACAGATAGCACCACAGGCTTAAGACGGGTTTGCTTGTACTGGCCAAGAAACCTAGATAAAGTGAGGGACAGGTGCCAGCGATGAAAGAAATGTCATTGCCTTGAGCCAAAACCATCTTGGCAGAAATGTATTTGCATTTACGTACATGTTTTGAAATTGGACTGTGTTCAAATTCAAATTGTACTAGCTGTGTGATTTTGCATAACCCCTCCAATTCGTAATTCCTGCATCTGTAAAATGGGATGTCCCTCCATTTTTTTATCCCAAAACACAATTATGGAGATATTAAAAATACCTACTTGTACTACTACATGCAATGGACATGAACCTGGGTAAACTCCAGGAGATAGTAAGGGACGGGGAAGCCTGGTGTGCTGCAGTCCATGGGGTTGCAAAGAGTTGAACATTGGTTGCTGTGAAGATAAAATACATGTAAAGCATGTAGAAGAGGACCTGGTATCATGTAAATACTCAGTAAACATTGCCTATACTCAGTGCTGGTCCCTATTGCTATCAGAATCACTACTCTAATTCTCTAGCATTAACACCACAAACTCCATCACCGCTCCTGAAGAGAGAATTGCCTTTGCAGGACTCTACAGAAAATTCTTGCCAGATAATTTAATTAAGATCACTGACCCTTGAGTCCAGGAGGGTATTTCATGTACTCAGAGGCTGTTTTTAGTGGTCCCCAGTAAAGAAATTCAAGCTTTATTAACTAACACTATGTTGCTGCTGCTAACTCACTTCAGCCGTTTCTGACTCTTTCTGACCCCATGGACTGTAGTTCAGCAGGCTCCTTTGTCCATGGGATTCTCCAGGCAAGAATATTAGAGTGGGTTGCCATTGCCTTCTCCATGTGAATAGTATACATGTGACTTAAGTTATAAATAAGATACATAAGCCTATTAATATTCAAACTTTTTAAAAAAATGTGTATAATTTGAATTTTTCTCAAATCTACATCAATGTAAAGCCTAATAATTATTCCTAAGGGGGAAAACAATAGCAATTTTATGGTAGCACTAGTTACTCTATTGCCTAAATACTCTTCTAAGAGACTTATCCAAGGTATAATATTTCTACAGTGAAGAAATTAAAGGGCAAAGCATTAAGTAACTTGCTTAAGATTACACTGTTAAATAAGTAAATCCAGGCAATAACATTTCATCTTGCGCTCATCAACACTACATTGTACTGTTTCATTACTATTCCTATGAAAGCATCTGCAACAACTTGCTAAGTAGTAACTATTCTTACTCTTACACTTAACAAACGAAAGCAGTCCTTTCCATGGAAGATTCTGGCACAGAATCAAACCATATACCCACAGCAACCTCGTAAATGATAATATACTATGAATTAAAATGTTTAAGGTATATCCTTTTACTCTTTTTAAGGAACAGGTAGTTGCTGACTACTAGTCCAGTAGGATTCAAAAAATAAAATGCTTTGTTTAATTGCCTTTATCACCACACAACCGTAATTAGTTTCGTGCTTATGAACTTAATCTTACATGTAAATTATATCTGCAATAATTCTGAGACTGCAATGAAGTTAATGAAAAGTAACTGCCTTGAGGATAGATGCTTTAAGCATATAAATGATTACGGAAAGAAAAAAATGTACCCAGTTTCAATAACTTTCAGAATGCCTTCCCACATCTAAATCTCTCAGGGTACTGGTCAATGAAACATCAATACCAAGCAAGAACATGTCAGAAGCTTAAGTAAAATTCTGCCCTTATTTAAAAACTCATTCCATATGGCTCTGATTTAACTTATTCTTCAAAATCTAGACTTATATAAACATAGACAAATATTCATGAATGACCTTTATTACAATGAAATTAAAAACAAAGATAACAGACTTCCATACCCAGCAGTATGTTAGGATAAGTAACCAAAACTCCTGCTAAAAAGAAATAAACACAGTGGTTAAAATACCCTCAAAACAGTTTTCTTTAATTGTATCAGAGTCAGCAGTTTACAATTGATTATAGAAAGGTAGAAAAAGAAAAGAGCCAGAACTCAAAGAATAAACAGAGCACTGAAGCTAGGTTTTGAAATCTTGAGCTTCTTTTCACATTTTTATAGACACAAAGAGTCACTACATAATGGGAAAAAAGGAGATAGTTACCTAGAGGATAGGAAATTCTAAATTTGTAGAAAAGAGGTAAAAAGTCTCAAGTTAAACATAATAAAAGTTCAAAGGATTCCTGGCAGAAAAGACAAATCCACCATCAAAATTCTTTTAAAAATGGAACAGTTAAAAAAAATTGATTCAAACAATTGACTTTTAAAAAGGAAATTTTAACAAATATAAAAAATTTGGTAATATTTTCTCTGG
>SJYC01024095.1:0-46322 GCA_006408675.1 Madoqua kirkii | reverse complement strand
TCTGGCCACAATACAATTATGCTAGAAATTAATAATAAAAAAATTTCTCATTTGGAAATCTGAAATATACTTCTGTATAATTTATAAGTTAAAGAAGAAATAATGGAACTCTGAAAATAACATGAAAATACATAAATTAGCCAAATAGTACAAATGTACTATGTAACAATAAAGCAGTTTAATTCTTATAAACTATTTTATTGAACAGCCTGCAGTTTGTTTGGTTTTAGTTTTTTATAATTTATAAAAAGAATACTTGATTATCATAGTATAATCATGTATGCTAAATATAAAATATGATCAATATTTTTTCATTAAAATAAATTATGTTCTGTTTGTGTGTGTGTTCAGTTGTGTCTGACTCTTTGCGACCCCATGGACTGTAGCCTGCCATGCTCCTCTGTCCATGGGATTCTCCAGGGAAGAATACTGGAGTGGGTAGTCATTTCCTCCTCCAGTGGATCTTCCTGACCCAGGATCGAAACTGCATCTCTTGTGTCTCCTGCATTGGCAGGTGGATTCTTTACCCACTGAGCCACCTGGAAGCCCCATGTTCTATTTTACTTTATATTTATCAGGAAGCTTCCTTGATTAGGTTATCCCAAAGTATTATCTGTTTGAGTTAGTTTGGCATCTTAAAATTTTTCACCTTGAAGGTATATATTTATGATTCTTTGATTCTAATGTAAATATACTTTTTAAAAACTTTTGAGCAATTGCATACATGCATATAAGGCACCCTTGATCCCTGAACACCATAGAAATAATGTTTATGTCCCTCTAAAATTCATATGTTAAATCCTAATGCCCAAGGTGATGAGAATTATTTGGAGTTGGGGGCTTTGGGAGCTGATTAGGTCACAAGGGTAGACCCCTTATGGGTAGAGCGGTTAGTGACCCTCTAAAAGAGACCCCAAAGACCCCTTGGAACTTTCACCAATTGAGAACACAGCATGAAGATAGCTGCTATGAACCAGGAAGTAGATCCCCAACAAATACCAAATCTGCTAGTGCCTAGATGATGGGACTTCCCAGTCTTTGGGGCCATGAGAAGAAAACACTTGCTGTTTAAGCCATCTCATGTATGGTATTTATTTTTTTTTTACAGCAGCCCGAAGAGACTAAGATATTGAATAAGTTCCATTTTTCCCCATATTAAAAAACTGGCTATAAAACTTGGCAAGAATCATTTGAAAAAAGTTAGGGGAAAAACAGTAAAAACCAGAACCCTGAATTAAGTGTTCAGAGATATACTGGATATGTACTTGGATTTTAAAACTTGTGTTTGAACCCATACCACTGTGTTTCCCACTTAAAATGGCTAATTGTGGTAATGTTCAATTCAAATGCCTAAGCTGGACTGAAAATATGAAGGCCTGACTTGTATTTTGAATCACTGAATACAAGGGTGTGGTCTGAAGGCCAAATACTTTTCAAAAATGGCAGCCTAGTGTGCTTAACAGCACATCCCAATAGCATATCTTTTAAAAACCAAGAAGAGACGAGAACAAGGAGGGTCTGATGTACAGATACTGACTCTCAGCTCTCCAAAACTGAAATTAACCTAAACTAGCTTAAGTGTACTTCCCTGGTGGCTCAGATGGTAAAGAATCTGCCTGCAATGCAAAAGACCTGGGTTTGATCCCTAAGCTGGGAAGATCCCCTGGAGAAGGGAATGGCTAACCACTCCAGTATTCCTGCCCAGAGAATTCCATGGACAGAGGAGCCTGGTGGGCTATAGTACATGGGATTGAAAAGAGTCAAACACAACTAAGCAACTAATACTTTCACTTCCCTTTCAGCTTAAGAAGAGACAAAAAATGAATTCATTAGAAGGATATATGGTGCCTTCAGAAACCCTGGCGCAGACTTCTCTTGCGTCTCTTGCATTTGCAGGTAGGTTCTTTACCACTGCACCACCAGGGAAGCCCCTCAAGAAGGGAAGGGTCCAGAAACCATGAGGAGCCATGAGAGACTCAGGCAGTGAACTTTCTCTAATGCATCTCACCTCTCTTCTTGCTACATGACTATGTAATTCCTTCTTCTTTGAACAGCTCTGTTCTTCAGTCTGCATGGCATATATATGGTTACTCAAAACCTTTCAATTTATGTTAAAGGCCAAGATATACGATGAGACTAATCACATTTTCCTTGCTCACAATTCCAAAATCCAAGGGATGGAACTTTGGTTTGATTCCAGCTTGGGGCCGGTGCCTACTCTGGTCTAATCAGGTGTAAGAGCTTACCTGGCTTCAGCATGGCTGCCCATAGACCACTGTTTGGGTGATCAGGTGTCACTAACGATACTGATGGAAAACAGTGTTAGAAACTGCAAAAGACACTCAGCATAAGCAAAAAGCAAGGGTTGTGTGTGAGCAATACGCTTCTGATGGAATTTCCTATCGCCCTGTACAGGTGGGGCTAAAGAATCCGCCTGCCAATGAGGGAGACATAAGAAATGTGGGTTCAGTCTCTGGGTTGGGAAGATCCCCTGGAGAAGGAAATGGCAACCCACTCCAGTATTCTTGCCTGGAGAATCACATGGATAGAGGAGCCTGGCGGGCTACAGCCTACGGGGTCACAAAGAGTCAGACATGACTTAGCTGACTTAGCACTGTACCCAGGAGACAGGTGTCATGTTGGATACCCAAGGTTGAGGGCGTTGTCTGAGGCCTTGGGTAGGGGGATGGGAAACCAACTGGGCTCTAAGCAAGGAGGTGGAGGGAAGATTTCCTCAAATAGCAAAAGAGGCTACAGCACCACCCCAAATAGCTGACAGGACGTGTTGAACATACATTCAACATGCAGAGAAACATAAGTTTCTTTATATTTGATTAGTGACTTCTGACAGAACTGCTAAGTTCCTTTTCCCTGGAGCCTTTACTATTAATAAATATTTTGAGATTTTGATACCTACACTAAACATTCTGCTTGGTCTCAATTCACATAATTTGACATATACTTTTTATATTATCTACTCATTCTTTAGGAATCAATTCAAATATGACCAACCTCCTCTGTGAAGCCTCCCTTGACTGCCTCTGGCATTTATCCACTCCTGACTATAGAGTTTAAGAGGCAATACAGAGGGGGTTAAGAGTAAAGGCTTTGTAATCAGACTCTAAATGTTTGAATTCAAGTTCTGTGAGTGGGTGACAACTTGGCCTCGGACAAGTTATTCAACTTCGCTGTGCTCTCAGTTGCTGACATTATAAAATAGGAATGATACTGTGTGCCAGTTATAATGTTGTAAGGGTTAATGAGTTGATACATGTAAAGCATTTGCCTGGATCATAGCAATTGGTCATTAAATATTAGTTTCTTGTTTAAAAGTTACTCCTATAGCTGAGATTATGAACTAGACTTTTATATTAAGTCAATTAATTTAAGAATTCCCTTTCTTAGGTGTGGTATAAAACAACAACAAAACAAGGAGGGTAATTTATATGTGAACCTCAATGTAATTTCATTTACTTCTCAAAAAGTGACTGAAGATAATGTACTAAACCTATTTAAGAAAAAAAGGCATTTACATGGAAAGGATTTTCTTTTGAAGTCATTCACTAGGGAAGTAGAAAAACCTTCAAAATCTTAGATATCTAGTTGAATTTCAGAGAAGAAAGAAAATATTGAGCCTAGCTTTGAGCTATTGGTTTTTAAATATATAGAAAATGAACTTGGAAATCTGGACTGAAATCTCACAGAGCAAAATTTCCATCATTTATCAAACCAAAAATTTAGCCAAAACTATATTTCACGAGATCCTGCAGGTTTTGAAAATAAGTAGAAACAGTACAAAACCTTTTCATGAGACCTGCCTTTTCTCAAATTAATGTCTGAAATGGAAAAGACTGAGTGATGGAAAAATCTGGTTATCTGCAACAGAAGAAAAACAAATGATGGCTGTGCAAGGTGAGAAGTAAATGGTCCTCAAACACCTCCTCTGTAATGTTATTAGATGCATTCTCATTTTGTCTTATTTTGCTTCTGAACTATCAGCTATTAGAAAAGGGTAGACGGTAAAGAATCTGCCTGCATTGTGGGAGACCAGGGTTTGATCCCTGGGTTGGAAAGATCACCTGAAGAAGGGAATGGCTACCCACTCCAGTATTCTTGCCTGGAGAATTCCATGGACAGAGGAGCCTGGAGGGCCTACAGTTTATAGGGTCACAAAGAATTGGACACAACTGAGCAGCTAACACTTTCTTCACTTTCAGAAAAAAGATACACAGAAATCTGGAAATAAGAGTCACTTCTTCTTCCACAGAACACATTTCTCCTTGGATCAATTTCATTCATTCAATAAATATTTACAGAGCACCTACTATGGCACGTTTGGCCACGGCAGTAAATCGAAGAGCCAAGCATGTGTGTCGCTATTTCAACAAATCCAGCCACCTTACACGCTGCCATGAGGAACATATGGCTCTACCTCCAAATTATCACCATTAGTGACTCCAAAAAGTAAAATTACCTTGCTCCCAGATTTCCAGACCATGGATTTTTAACCTAAGTTCATGGGTCTCTAAAGGTTAATGAATGTGTTGGGGGAATTGTGAACCCTGTGTGCTATTACAAGCAAAATGTGTGCATGTATATACAAGTGTAAACTTTCCTAGACACACAATGTGTTTCCACTATATTTTCATGTTGGCCTACGACCCCCAAAGTATAAACCGTCACTGCTCTAGGCACAGGAAAATTCCTCTAATTTTATCCTACTGAAAAGACTGCTGCCGTATACCAACGTGGACAGCAGCTGGTAGATTCTCATCTGACATTTTATAGCACAATATTCTACAATTTTATTGACAAGTTACATTTTACTCATCTAAGTTCTGACTTCTAATGTTCTGAGTACCAGCAATCTAGTCAAGTCTGTTAGACAAAGACTTCTTCCAAAAAAACTGTTTACAGAACTTGGGCTCCAGCAACTCTTGCAATATAATTCTTGTGTATAACTGAACCACAGAAAAATAACTCCTTAATTTGTGGTTAGAATAACCACTGCAGAGAAACCTACGGTGGGTGGCATGAAACTATCACAATTATAAAGTAACCAAGCAAATAATATACTATGTCTATAACAGATAGAATGTTATAAATCCAAAACATACAGTGCTATAAATAAAGTCTGAGGTTATTTGCTGGGATCCTCTGACCAGCACGGCAGTGACAAGGACCTCTCTGAGCCTGTTTTATAAAGGACTAACTCAGCCATTTGAGGTAGACTCTGTGGCACCACATGTATTGTTTGGGCTAAGAAATGAGGTGAACTGCACTGTATAGTAACTTTGGGAAAATGCTGCCTTTAATATAAACAAACAATGACTTTCCTTTAGAAGCCATGATAAGGGAGAGGAGGGCAGCAGGATTAGTCCTATGAAATCAGCATGCCTGCAATTTTGGAAACCATGAATAAGAGCAGTCAGTGTGTCTAAATGCCTATTTGTTGACAGCTGTAATCAGATCATTTCCCCCCAAATTAAAATCATAGATTTTAGAGTTGGTAAGTCACAAAAAAGATCAACAGGCTGATGGGACTGAGGCCCAAAGACCATGCGTGACTTGCTTGAGTTCACAAAATGAAACAGAAAAGAAACTGGACTTCCCTGATGCTGCCATTTCTGTTTCAGGAAAGACTACTGCTGTCTCTTTGCATCTGCCCAGGATTCAAAATGACTTGACTTGGGGAGAGAGAAGGAGACACACCGAGCTCTACGGCAGGTGACTGACACAATGCTTTTGAATCCCTTTCTTGGCAGGGAGATCTGGTTAAGTGAGTGAGTAGCGTGGACAGCATAAAAATCTAACTTTTGGCACAATCTGACTCCTTTCAAAAACTACCCATTAGAGTGAATCAAAGGGAAGCAGGAAGTTAGACATGCACATTCTAATGTGTAGCTCCAGAACCGCGCCTTAAAAACCAGGTGGGTAACAGAATGTTCTGTTGGCCAGGTGCTCACTGAAATTTATCAGGATTTCCAGAAGACACTGAGTATGGATAGTTCTCTTAAGATAGTACAGCGCTTCGACCTGGGCTCCCAGAGACACTTTCAGAGTACTTATGAGATGCAAAGTTGTTATAAAACCTCGAAGATATTACTTGGCCTTTTCCATCATTCTCAAGTAAACACTGGATTTTCTAACTACAAAACTGAATGAAAACATAAGCCTATGAAAGCCTTTTTTTTCCCTCCACTCTTAAAGACATCTATGACAGCTTCAAATATAATATGAATTATAACAAGATAACCATATGAAAAAAGTTAAAATAAATTCACATAGCATATAATTCACCCATTCAGAGTAAGGACTTCAATGGCTTTATGTATACTGTACTCACTAAAAAAAGAGCTGTGCATTCATTATCACAGTCAACTCTTAAATATCATCATCACTCCAAAAAGAAACGCTATAGCCCCTAGCCATAAATCCCTTAAGCCCTTCCCCTCATCTTCACATCCCTAGGCAACCACTAATCTACTTTCTACTTCTAAATATATTTGCCTACTCTCTACATTTCATGTACATGTAATTGTACAATATGTAGTCCTTTGTGACTGGCTTCTTTCACCTAGCATAATGTTTTCAAAGTTCAGCCAGGTTGTATCTTCATTACTTTTTATAGTTGAATCACACACACATTTTGCAGTAGGTGGGCATTTGAGTTCTTTCCACCTTTTAGCTATTATGACTAATACTGCTATGATCATTTGTTTATAAGTTTTTGAGTAGACATGTTTTCATTTCTTCTGGTTATAAACCTGGGAATGGAATTGTGGGTCATGTGGTAACTCTGTTTAAGTATTTCAGGAACTACCAACCTAATTTCAAAGTGGCTATAGCATTTTATGTGTCCATTCATCAGAAAGTTCTTGCTTTTAAAAATCATAACAATTAAACAGATTGTGAATACAAACTCCTTATTTTTTCCTAACAGGTAACTGCAGAAAAAAATATAAGTATTGATAAGTATGATTTTTAAAAACTACATACTATTAGCATACGAAATTCAAATGCAGAGATCAAAAACACAAAAAGATAGTTTTAAATTGCTATTTTTAAAAAGGGTTGCCATGTACTAAATACTCCCTGTATTACTTAAACCAAATGGAAATATTACACATGGACTATACATATTGGGGCTTCCCTTGTGGCTCAGTTGGTAAAGAATCTGCCTGCAATGCAGGAGACCTAGGTTCGATTCCTGGGTCAGGAAGATCCCCTGGAGAAGGAAATGGCAACTCACTCCAGTATTCTTGCCTGGAGAATCCCATGGAAGGAGGAGCCTGGCGGGCTACAGTCCATGGGGTCACAAGAGTTGGACATGACTTAGAGACTAAACCACCACCACCACCATAGATATATATCACTCTAAAATAGTGGGAGATCCTAAATATAAGTTTAAAAGGAAAAATTAAATTTCTCAGAAACTAAACTAGAATTTATCTACTCAAGGACAGCTCATACTTTCAGTCATTAGAAGAAAAACTACCTTTAATATGGAAAACTAATGCATATTCATAGGGCAAAGAAAAGGCAGTATGCTGATTTGGAGAAGAAAATGAACGCTAGCTTCTACAACCATATGGTAAAGATGAAAAAGAGGTATTACCCAACAGGTTTGCGGCACACAATTTGGGAACAGCAACTTCCTAAACCATGCAGTAAACTGCATATTCTAGACAGTGAGGGGCTTTACTTCTATAAATTGGGTATGCTTCCTATATGGGAAGACAAGGCAAGTTAGTATTCATAACTAAGTGTGAAGCAGAGATTAAAAGAAAATTTGGCCAAGCACCACTAACTCCTACGGGTGCTTCCGCCAGGAGGAAGTTTGTAACACTGGAAACAGCAGTAGGCTGACAAGTGGCCAGGCGGAAAGTGCGATTAGCAGCAGAAGACAGAAGATCAGAAGATCCGGGTGCACACAAATCAGAGCTCTTACCACACTCCGGCACCAGCCACTTTGTCTTTTCCGGTCAGCAGTGGCTTTAGTCTTACACAGTCGCCTTTAACCTCACCTTTACAATCTCTGGACGACGATGGCTGACAAAGCAAGAAACGGTTTACACCATAACGTAGCACCCTCATAAAGATGCTCCTTCTGGGATTCCCTGGTGGCTTAGTGGTAAAGAAACCACCTGCCAATGCAGGAGACACAAGTTCGATCCTTGGTGTAGGAAGATCCCACATGCCACAGAGCAACTAAGCCCACAGGGCCACAGCGACTGAGCCCGGGCTCTAACGAGCCCATGTGCTGCAACTGCTGAAGCCCATGCACCCCAAAGCCCATGTTCTGCAGCAAGAGAAGCCGCCTCAATGAGAACCCTGAGCACCGCAACTAGAGAGTAGCCCCCCTTGACACAACCACACAAAAGCCAGCACAGGAATGAACACCGAGCATAGCCAAAAATAAATAAATATTTTTTAAAAAAGAGAGAAATCTTCTATACACACATTAACACACAACTGAAAGAAGTTTCCTAAAAGATATAATTAGTCTTGCTTTGTGCAGCACATTCTAATATATCTTATTCTATTTTACCAATGAAAAAATGCTGAGAATGACACAATACATTGTGGTTTACAGTCTTTAGCTCAAAAATAGGTTAATAATATAAATAGTCAAAATTAGGGACTTGACTGATAGTCCAGCGGCTAAGACTCCATGCTCACAATGCAGGGGCTAGGGTTCGATCCCTCATCAGGGAACTAGATCTCACATGTACAGCTAAGACTCAGCACAATCAAATAAATAAATAAAAACGAGCATTATGTTTTTTAAATAGTCAAAACTAATTTTGCATATGGGCAGGCAATGACAACTACGTCACGTGTCACCTGGACAATAGAGATTTTAAGGAAGTAATAGAGGTTAGAATTCAAATAAACCAGTCTTAAGAATAATAAAAGAAGGTAACATGAGACAATGCATATCAGTAATTCTTATTATGGGGGGCAGGAAGTAGCAGTTCTGACTTATTCCGAGATAAATTTGAAATATTTTAAAATAAACACTGAAATATAAAACTATAAAATACTAGAAGGAAACATATGCCAATATTTCCACGGAGACAATAGTTTTTCTGAGCATTGACAACCAAAGTAGAAAGTATAAAAGAAAAAGTATATAAAAATCAACAATAATAGGAAAATGTTATGTTATGTTATGACAAATGTAACCAATAGTAAACTGGGAGTAAATAGTTTTAACAGTTTGACAAAGGGTATATATTAAAAAGTGACAAATCCAAAGACTAATGAGCAACTGGAATAAGGAAATAAAACTGAAATAGAACATTTATTCCAGAATTTAATAAATGGCAAGATGGTAAATACTGCTAGTCATCAAAAGTGCAAACTAAAACAATGCCACTATTTTTGTCTATTAGACTACATGAAAAATAAAATGATATAACAACCAGTGTTCAGTTCAGTTCAGTCGCTCAGTCGTGTCTGACTCTTTGCGACCGCATGAATTGCAGCATGCCAGGATGGGGAAACAGTAGAAACAGTGTCAGAGTTTATTTTTGGGCTCCAAAATCACTGCAGATGGTGACTGCAGCCATGAATTAAAAGAAGCTTACTCCTTGGAAGAAAAGTTATGACCAACCTAGATAGCATATTCAAAAGCAGAGATATTACTTTGCTAACAAAGTTCCATCTAGTTAAGGATATGGTTTTTCCAGTGGTCATGTATGGATGTGAGAGTTGGACTGTGAAGAAAGCTGAGTGCCAAAGAATTGATGCTTTTGAACTGTGGTGTTGGAGAAGACTCTTGAGAGTCCCTTGGACTGCAAGGAGATCCAACCAGTCCATTCTGAAGGAGACCAGCCCTGGGATTTCTTTGGAAGGAATGATGCTATAGCTGAAACTCCAGTACTTTGGCCACCTCATGCGAAGAGTTGACTCATTGGAAAAGACTCTGATGCTGGGAAAGATTGGGGGCAGGAGGAAGAGGGGACAAAAGCATCAATTCTTCGGTGCTCAGCCTTCTTCACAGTCCAACTCTCACATCCATACATGACCACTGAAAAAGCCATAGCCTTGACTAGACGGACCTTTGTTGGCAAAGTAATGTCTCTGCTTTTGGCACAACCAATGTTAGGGACAAATAAGTCTCTCTGTGGCAAATGGAAAGTATGTGTAAATTTTTAGGAAATATACATCCTTTTCAATCTTCCCATTCCAAAAAATTTACTTCAAGGAAATAGTCAGAAAGTCATACCAAGATTCATGCAGAGAATTATCTCTGAAGTGTTTATAAAAGTACTGAAAACTGTAAATGTCACTAATATCAATAGTTTAGTAATGGAATGCTACATGAAAAGTGAAAGTGTTAGTCGCTCAGTCTTGTCCAACTCTCTGTGACCCACGGACTGTAGCCCACCAGGCTCCTCTGTCTATGGGACTCTCCAGGTAAGAATACTGGAGTGAGTAGTATCCTAAAGGGGATCCTCCTGACCCAGGGATCAAACCCAGGTCTCCTGCACTGCAGTAGCTTCTTTACTGTCTGAGCCACCAGGGATGCCCACTATATATATATACTATGTAGTCTTTAACAATTTTCTTGATGACATACCTAGATATCTAACTATTTAGAGGGAAAACCTACCTATAAAATTGTTGTTGTTTTAGAGGCTAAGTTATGTCCAACTCTTTTGCGACCCCACAGACTGTAGTGCCACAGGCTCCTCTGTCCTTGGGATTTCCCAGACAAGAATACCGGAGTGGCTTGCCATTCCCTTCTCTAGGGGATCTTCCCAACCCAAGGAACCCATGTCTCCTGCATTGGCAGGCAGATTCCTGACCATGGAGCTACCCAGGAAGCAGTTACAAGATAGTACTCAAAAATAAGATTTTTTTGTTAAGAACTATTTTACATTATTTTTTCACTAGATGATCTCTGTTTATTTCTGCTAATTTACTTGAATTTATTGTATTTTGCAATAAGCTTGAATTACTTCTATGATAAAAAGATGAAAATTAATTATATCTAACACTCATCATATATTAGGTCAGGAAGACACTACAATCTCAAAAAGATAAATTAGCTCAGCAAAGAACCTGACAACTTACAAAAAAAGAAAATACTATTAATAAATAAACCTATGAAATGTTCAATCGGTTTGCATAAGCCTGAAAAATATTAATAAGCTTTGTGTGTGTGTTAGTGACTCAGTCATGTCCGACACTTGTGACCCCATGGACTGTAGCCCACCAGTCTCCTCTGTCCATCGAATTTTCCAGACAGGAACACTGGAATGGATTGCCATTCCCTTCTCCAGGGGATCTTCCCAAACCAGGGACTGAACTCGGGTCTCCTGCACTGCAAGCAGATTCTTTATAGTCTAAACTACCAAGAAAGGTCAATTTATTTCAATTAATTTTTCTTCAGGAAATAGTCCTATAAGTCTTACCGCCAAAGATGTCCACAGTCATGCCACTTACAAGAGTTAAAACAGCAGAAACAACCTACATGTCTAATAAACAGGACTGCTTAAAGAAACTGCTATATTAGGTGATATATAAAGCATTCTTCATAATGAAAAAGGCTGTGCTACAAAATTAAGTGAGAAACTTATGATTCAAAATTATACTGGGAGATTAAAACCATATACAAATAAGATGAAAACCTGTATCTAATGAAAAGAAAATTCACCAAAATGACTAGCAGATCTATGACGGGTTTGTTGTTGTTGTTGCTGTGCCTGTCATTTTAGCAGTTTTATTATTTTTTTTTGAGGTATAACTGATAACATATTATATATATATTTTTTCATATATTATATATATATATATTTGAGGTATAACTGATCATATAACATTATATTCAGGCTTCCCTGGTGGCTCAGAGGGTAAAGCGTCTGCCTGCAATGTGGGAGGCCTGGGTTTGATCCCTGGGTCAGGAAGATCCCCTGGAGAAGGAAATGGCAACCCACTCTGGTACTCTTGCCTAGAAAATCCCATGGATGGAGAAACCTGGTAGGCTACAGTCCATGGGGTCGCAAAGAGTCGGACATGACTGAGCAACTTCACTTTCACTTTTCATAACATATTAGTTTCAGGTTGAACAACATTATGTTTCAATATTTGTATATACTGTGAAATGATCAACACTGTTAAGTCTAGTTAACACTCATCACTCATCACCATACATAGTTAAATAATTGAACCTAGGAATTTTTCAAATTTTCCTACTTGGGAATTTCCCATAGCTTTTTTATGAGACTGCATTACTTTCATAAATTGAAACAAAAAGAAAAAATTAACAATAGTAATTCAAACGTAAGTGTAATTTTAGTAGTTTGGGATGATCAATGGAGATAATCAGCTTTGACACTGCAGTGATCAATATATAGAATAAATGAATTAAAGCTTTAGTCTAAAATGAAGAAACCAACAGATTCAATTGAATTTGGTTTGGTCAGTAACATATTTTTTATTACAAACAAGAGTATACAGAAAAATGGGGAAGACCAGTAAGCTATCAACTTTCAGCGTACAAGGACACAGTGTTAGATGATACTTACAATGATAGATGTATACTTTTTTCTACTTTCCTTTTTTAATAATAAGAACACATTTCAAAGTATTCTGTTTAATTGTCCAATTACAGAAATCAAAAGGATAAACTACGGTTTATACTTAACATGTTTCTTTATTATTTCCCAAAAGCTTACTGCAACAAAAATTTTGTTCAAATGTAAAAAGTGATTCCTGGAGGCATTTTTTTCCTGGAGGAGGGCACGGCAACCCGCTCCAGTATTCTTGTCTGGAGAATCCAGTAGACAGAGGAGCCTGGCAGGCTACGGTCCATTAGGTCACAAAGAGTCAGACATGACTGAAACGACTTAGCATATATGCATGCAGAGGTATTTTTTATTTGAGAAACATGTTTTTAAATATTTTAAAAGAAATGGAATGATCTGTTCTAAGTGAACAGACTGCTAAGGATTCTATCCTCCCAAAACATCGTGCAACAGGTTGGGCTCCAGCCCAAACCCTACAGTGACTAGTTCCCTGATTGCGGAAGTCGCTTTACTTCTCTAGGCTCAGTCTCCTTGCCTACAAAATGTGAATAATGCTGCCTGGCTCAAAATATTACTGCACCGTATCCTTTTATCTCTACAAACTTCAATGCAACTTATCTCAAATGTTAAAAAGACAAAATAAAAGAGTAAGCTATGGTTATCTATTTGAGGGCTGAATCAAGAATTTGGATTATGACCTTCATTTCACCCACTATTCATCCCACCCCCATCTTTGAAAAAATAAAACAAATAAATAAATACACAGTTTCCAAGAATTGTGACATAATTTCATTCCAGAAAATGAAATCAGTGGATAACCACCCCTTAGGAAATGAGCACAGAACAAACTCATTTACCATGAGTTAAAACATAATAATTAGAACGGAAAGGAGCAAAACCTTATTACGTTAATGATGTATTGAATATTATGGGTGGATTTTACTACAGAAAGTTGAAAAATGTTATCAGAAATTCCCTGAAATAAACATAACTTGGTAATCATATCTAATAGAAAAGTACTTAATCATTAATTTTTGGTTTATATTTTATTTGAAAATAGGGAGGGACAACTAATTTATACCTTCAAAATTCAGCCAGCCTAAAAAGGTAATTCTGAAAAACATAAAATTTCGAGAAGAAAAACTGTGCCTATATACAGATGTTGGAAAATGGTTCTTCAAATTGTGAGGATGTCTTAATTCTTTGAGAGGCAGAACTGGAGAAAGAAGCTTTGGAGCAAGACACACCTGATTAGGTGCTTCCCTGGTGGCTCAGTGGCAAAGAAGCCCCCTGCAGGAGCTGCAGGAGCTGCAGGTTCTTTTCCTGGGTGGGGAAGATCCCCTGGAGGAGGGCATGGCAACCCACTCCAGTATTCTTGACTGGAGAATCCCATGAACAGAAGAGCCTGGTGGTCTACAGTTCATGGGTTGGCAGAGAATCAGATCCAACTGAGCACATATACCCACCCACCTAGGTTAGAATCCCAGCTCTGCCACTGAACAGTTCTTGAAGCTTCAGGAAGATCCTCTGGAGGAGGGCACAGCAACCCACCCCAGTATTCTTCCCTGGGAAATCCCAGGCACAGAGGAGCCTGGCGGGCCACAGTCCATGGGGTTGCAGAGTTGGACATGACTGAAATGACTCAGCACGCACAGGTAAAGCTGCCGGGCCCTCTGGCTAGATAAGAGAAGCCCTCCCCTATTCCCTTGCAGCACTTCACAATGAAAAGATTAAACTCTGGTTTTCAGAGTTTTCTCTGCAATTAGGGAGGAGCCATCAGGTCTGATCAAGGAAAAGTGAAGTCACTCAGTGGTGTCCGACTCTTTGTGACCCCGTAGACTGTAGCCTACCAGGTTCCTCAACCCACGGAATTCTCCACACAAGAATACTGGAGTGCGTTGCCATTTCCTTCTCCAGGGGATCTTCCTGACCCAGGGATTGAACCTGGGTCTCCCGCATTATAGGCAGACGCTTTACCGTCTGAGCCACCAGGGAAAGGTAGGCTGAAATCTGGAAGAGACTGCTAAGAAAGATTTTGTTTTCCTGATAAAAGAGGCAGAGAAACTGACTCTACCCTCCCAGACTCTCTTCCTCTCCTAAACACAAACATGTAGCCCAGGGGAATTAGCAGCCTTTCTGTACCTGTGATGCAAGAAGAAGGTGACACTAATGTCAAACAGCTGAAGAGCCTCCCCCCCCACCTCCCCGGAAACCACCAGCAGCCAGGATTCTTATGCAAGAAAAGTAAGTCTCCTATCTGTTTAATCCACAAGTTTGTAAGGTTTCTGCTAAGTATAACTGATAAGCCTAAATGATTTGGAAAGTCACTTAATTCTGTGAGGCTCACTTTCTTCCACTGTAAAGTAAATATGAGAGTTAAGATATGTATGTTTGACCTGTAGAAAAGGTAATGTCAGCTGTTCAAAAGGATGATGACAACCTTATTTAATGCTCACCCAAACCAACTGGATTAATCATCTGATTCATCCATTTTAAAGGCAACAAAACTGAGGTTCCATGAAGTTAATCACCTTCACCAAGATTATACAATTAGTAAATTGAAGAGCCAGGATTCAAGTTCAGGAATTCTTATTTCAGGGCCACTGGGCCTAAACCACTATGATGCTAAGTAAAGTGACTCAACATAGTAAGAGCTAAAGCTAGTAACTGCTGGCTATAATGATTATGATAATGTTAGACAACTATGAAGACAAGAACAGATAGATCCTAATTTTCATTCTGGAAAATAATAAATTCTCATTAATTCAACATCAATTTTATTTTTCTGCTTAAAATTAGGATGATCTCACTTCTTTATTGAAACAGGAATACACAGCTCTCATCACTGAAGGCAATTTTGTTCCTTTATAACACAAAAAGGGAACTAATAATAGTATATCGTGTGTACATGTGTGGTAAGTCATGTCTGACTCTTTGCAACCCCATGGACTGTAGCCCATCAGGTTCCTCTGTCCATGTAATTTTCTAGGCAAGAATACTGGAGTGGGTTGCCATTTCCTCCTCCAGGGGATCTTCCCAGCCCAGGAAACAATCGAACCTGCATCTCCTGCGGCTCCTGCATTGGCAGGCATATTCTTTGCCACTGTGCCACTTAGGAAGCCCAATAACAGTATATGCCAACCAAAACTTGCAATACTTAATGTGAGCTAAATGCTTTTGTGACTCTTGTCTAACAAAAAGGTAAGCAATGGCTGTTTACGGTGAACATCTACAAAGCACTATACCAGATATTTTTAAATTATGTTTGCTAAAAGGGAGATTTCACAGGCCAGTGCTAAAGTTAGGAAGTGGATGCTGCTGTTAGCAATCATCAATGTCATCATCACCATCAGTTATATACCTAGAACTTCTATCAAATTAGCATATACTCAACTTTAGGTACCACTTTGGGAACATTTTCCTTCAAACTCCAGAAAGTTTTCTTTGGTATTTACGGTGAACATCTACAAAGCACTATACCAGATATTTTTAAATTATGTTTGCTAAAAGGGAGATTTCACAGGCCAGTGCTAAAGTTAGGAAGTGGATGCTGCTGTTAGCAATCATCAATGTCATCATCACCATCAGTTATATACCTAGAACTTCTATCAAATTAGCATATACTCAACTTTAGGTACCACTTTGGGAACATTTTCCTTCAAACTCCAGAAAGTTTTCTTTGGTGAAATAAATGAAACCAACTTTAAAAAAATTCATGCTGAAGGCATAGCATTTGGAAAACAAGCAAAATTCAAAATTAAAGTTTCTAAACAAATTACATTCAAGAAATAGGCAGGCTAAAATATTTCCAGTTGCAATTAGGAAAAGATATTTAGTTTCTGGAACAGATTGAAACTTTAAGAGTTTATGTTTAGCTGTTAACATTCAAGAATAGTTTGGCATATGTCTTTCCAGTAAATAAAAAATAAAGGTGAAGGCTGAAACTAAATGGATGGTGAGTAAAATAGAAGTTTTGAGGTGATGTTAATTCAAGTAAAAATGTTAAGTCTCAAAATACATACGTTCACAGCAACGTATTTTGGAAGCCAGATAACGTTAAATCATATATTCCACATTGGAAGATGGGTAGCTCTCTCCACTACATATCATAACAAATACTGGATAACCACATTTTCAAAGAAGGACTGTATATTTTAAATGCTTTTAAGGAAAATACATCAAGGAAAGAATCGTTTGCTTAATAAATTAAAAAATGACACAGGCAACAGCATAAAATCCACAGAACATTATAATATGCTCAATCAGTACTAATTATGGGTCTAATTATACCTATTTCATAGCTAATTTGCATTTTTAAAAGGAACACAAAGTATTCTATTTTAGGTCCAAAATTAAGGTTCTGAAATAAAAATTAGAGGAAAGCTAACTGCAGGATACTTATGGGAAAAAAATCTGTTCTTAAAAATTAAAACAAGTGAAAAGCAAAGCATCCTATTTTCAAGTACAGGACTACGTTGAACCTGAATTTACCAAATGAAAGAAGTAATATATATAAACTGAGACATTTATATGATCATTTATAGGCTTTTAAAAGGGCTTCTCAGGAGCTCAGTGGTAAAGAATCCACCTGCCCATGCAAGAGATGCAGGAGACATGGGTTCAATCCCTGAGTCAGGAAGATTCCCTGGAAGAGGAAATGACAACCCACTCTGGTATTCTTGCCTGAAAAATCCCATGAACAGAAGAGCCTGGGGGGGTTATAGTACTTGCAATCACAGAGTCTAACACAACTGAGCACTACAGTCTTTTAAAGTATTTTTCAATTATTATAATGCTAGGATTTTTTAAAAATAGGAGACCTCAAATCCACTGCTTTTTGAACAATTCTCTTGGTTAAAGTAGAGCTTCCCAGGTGTCGGAGTGGGAAAGAATCTATCTGCCAATTCAGTAGCCATAGGTTCCATCCCTGGGTTGGGAAGATCCTCTGGAGGAGGAAATGGCAACCCCTCCATTATTCTTTCCTGGAAAACCCCATGGACAGAGGAGCCTGGTGCGCTACAGTCCATGGGGTAACAAAAGTCAGACACAACTGAGAGAGTGACCATGCCTGGCTAAAAACCTAGGCTTAAATTCTGGGGTTCAGTTCAGTTCAGTCGCTCAGTCATGTCAGACTCTTTTCAATCCCATGGACTTCGCATGCCAGGCTTCCCTGTCCATCATCAGCTCTGAGAGCTTGCTCAAACCCATGTCCATTGAGTCAGTGATGCCATCCAATCATCTCATCCTCTATCATCCCCTTCTCCTCCTGCCCTTAATCTTTTTCAGCATCAGGGTCTTTTCCAGTGAATCAGTTCTTCGCATCAGGTGCCCAAAGTACTGGAGTTTCAGCTTCAGCATCAGTCCTTCCAATGAATAATCAGGACTGATTTCCTTTAGAATGGACTGGTTGGATCTCCTTGCAGTCCAAGGGACACACAAGAGCCTTATCAACAGTTCGAAAGCATCAGTTTTTTGGCACTCAGCTTTCTTTATGGTCTAACTCTCACATCCATACACGACTACTGGAAAATCCAGAGCTTTGACTAGATGGACCTTTGTTGGTAAAGTAATGTCTCTGCTTTTTAATATGCTGTCTAGGTGGGTCATAGCTTTCCTTCCAAGGAGCAAGCATCTTTTAATTTCAAGGCTGCATTCACCATCAGCAGTAATTTTGGAGCCCCCCAAAATAAAGTCTCTCACTGTTTCCATTGTTTCCCCATCTCTTTGCCATGAAGCAATGGGACTAAATGCCATGATCTTAGTTTTCTGAATGCTGAGTTTTAAGCCAACTTTTTAACTCTCCTCTTTCACTTTCATCAAGAGACTCTTTAGTTGTTCTTTGCTTTCTGCCACATAGACATCACCAGATGGTCAATAACCAACTGAAATCAAACTGATTATATTCTTTGTAGCCAAAGATAGAGAAGCTCTATACGATAAACAAAGACAAGACCAGGAGCTGACTGTAGCTCAGATCATGAACTCTTTATTGCAAAATACAGACTTAAACTGAAGAAAGAAAGGAAAACCACTAGACCATGCAGGTATGACCTAAATCAAATCCCTTATGATTATACAGTGGAAATAACAAACAGATTCAAGGGATTAGATCTGATAGACACAGTGCCTGAAGAACAATGGATGGAGGTTCGTGACATCACACAGGAGGCAGGGATCAAGACCATCCCCAGAAAAAAGAAATACAAAAAGGCCAAATGGTTGTCTGAGGAGCCCTTACAGGTAGCTGAGAAAAGAAGAAAAACGAAAGGCAAAGGAGAAAAGGAAAGATATACCCATTTGAATGCAGAGTTCCAAAGAATAGCAGGGAGAGATAAGAAAGCCTTCCTCAGTGATCAATGCAAAAAAATAGAGGAAAACAACAGAATGGGAAAGACTAGAGATCTCTTCAAGAAAATTCAAGATACCAAGGGAACATTTCATGCAAAGATGAGCACAATAAAGGACAGAAATGTTATGGACCTAATAGGAGCAGACAATATTAAGAAGAGGTAGCAAGAATACACAGAAGAACTATACAAAAAAGATCTTCATGACTCAGATACCACAATGGTGTGATCACTCACCTAGAGCCAGACATTCTGGAATGCAAAGCCAAGTGGGCCTTAGGAAACATCATTACGAACAAAGCTAATGGAGGTGATGGGAATTCCAGTTGAGCTATTTCAAATCCTAAAAAATGATGCTGTGAAAGTGCTGCACTCAAAATATCAGTAAAACTGGAAAACTCAGCAGTGGCCACAGGACTGGAAAAGGTCAGGTTTCATTCCAATCCCAAAGAAAGGCAACGCCAAAAAGTGTTCAAACTACCACACAATTCCATTCACCTCACATTAGCAAAATAATGCTCAAAATTCTCCAAGCCAAGTTTCAACAGTACGTGAACAGTGAACTTCCAGATGTTCAAGCTGGTTTTAGAAAAGGCAGAGGAACCAGAGATCAAATTGCCAACATCCGCTGGATCACTGAAAAAGCAAGAGCATTCCTGAAAAACATCCACTTCTGCTTTATTGACTATGCCAAAGCCTTTGACTGTGCGGATCACAACAAACTGTGGAAAATTCTTCAAGAGACGGAATACCAGACCACCTTACCTGCTTCCTGAGAAATCTGTATGCAGGACAAGAAGCAACAGTTAGAAGTGGACATGGACGAACAGACTAGTTCCAAATGGGAAAGGAGTATTGTCACTCTGCTTGTTTAACTGCTATGCAGAGTACATCATGCGAAATGCTAGACTAGATGAAGCACAAGCTGGAATCAGGATTGCCGGGAGAAAGGTCCATAACCTCAGATATGCAGAGGACACCATTCCACCCTTACGGCAGAAAGTGAAAAAGAACTAAAGAGCCTCTTGATAAAAGTGAAAGAGGAGAATGAAAAAGTTGGCTTAAAACTGGGGTAAAAGCTTTTACTGTACATACTGATTGTCAGAGGATTAGAACCAAAGGCCTTTTGCCCTCCACACATGTTCTTCCTGACACTTGCCCTGTTATCAACTGCCCTACACATTCCAAAAACCAGAGTATCTCCTTCCTATCATTTTTATTCTCTAAAATTTTTGAAAGCAGTTTTAGAGGAATGTAAAAAAATACAGAACAAGGAAAGAAGGAGAACCAAGAGAAAGGAGGTATATGACAATTTCAGAAATGAAAATGGTCAACACACAGTATTGAATACTACAGAGAGCGTCAGCAAAAATAACTGGGCAGAGGACCAGAAGGTCACTGATGCATTTAAGAGGGAGTTTTTAGTTAGCACTTGGCGAAGAGCATCAGGTGGCCAAAGTATTGGAGTTTCAGCTTCAGCATCAGTCCTTCCAATGAATAATCAGGACTGATTTCCTTTAGAATGGACTGGTTGGATCTCCTTGCAGTCCAAGGGACACACAAAAGCCTTATCAACAGTTCGAAAGCATCAGTTTTTTGGCGCTCAGCTTTCTTTATGGTCTAACTCTCACATCCATACACGACTACTGGAAAATCCAGAGCTTTGACTAGATGGACCTTTGTTGGTAAAGTAATGTCTCTGCTTTTTAATATGCTGTCTAGGTGGGTCATAGCTTTCCTTCCAAGGAGCAAGCATCTTTTAATTTCAAGGCTGCATTCACCATCAGCAGTAATTTTGGAGCCCCCCAAAATAAAGTCTCTCACTGTTTCCATTGTTTCCCCATCTCTTTGCCATGAAGCAATGGGACTAAATGCCATGATCTTAGTTTTCTGAATGTTGAGTTTTAAGCCAACTTTTTAACTCTCCTCTTTCACTTTCATCAAGAGACTCTTTAGTTGTTCTTTGCTTTCTGCCACATAGACATCACCAGATGGTCAATAACCAACTGAAATCAAACTGATTATATTCTTTGTAGCCAAAGATAGAGAAGCTCTATACGATAAACAAAGACAAGACCAGGAGCTGACTGTAGCTCAGATCATGAACTCTTTATTGCAAAATACAGACTTAAACTGAAGAAAGAAAGGAAAACCACTAGACCATGCAGGTATGACCTAAATCAAATCCCTTATGATTATACAGTGGAAATAACAAACAGATTCAAGGGATTAGATCTGATAGACACAGTGCCTGAAGAACAATGGATGGAGGTTCGTGACGTCACACAGGAGGCAGGGATCAAGACCATCCCCAGAAAAAAGAAATACAAAAAGGCCAAATGGTTGTCTGAGGAGCCCTTACAGGTAGCTGAGAAAAGAAGAAAAACGAAAGGCAAAGGAGAAAAGGAAAGATATACCCATTTGAATGCAGAGTTCCAAAGAATAGCAGGGAGAGATAAGAAAGCCTTCCTCAGTGATCAATGCAAAAAAATAGAGGAAAACAACAGAATGGGAAAGACTAGAGATCTCTTCAAGAAAATTCAAGATACCAAGGGAACATTTCATGCAAAGATGAGCACAATAAAGGACAGAAATGTTATGGACCTAATAGGAGCAGACAATATTAAGAAGAGGTAGCAAGAATACACAGAAGAACTATACAAAAAAGATCTTCATGACTCAGATACCACAATGGTGTGATCACTCACCTAGAGCCAGACATTCTGGAATGCAAAGCCAAGTGGGCCTTAGGAAACATCATTACGAACAAAGCTAATGGAGGTGATGGGAATTCCAGTTGAGCTATTTCAAATCCTAAAAAATGATGCTGTGAAAGTGCTGCACTCAAAATATCAGTAAAACTGGAAAACTCAGCAGTGGCCACAGGACTGGAAAAGGTCAGGTTTCATTCCAATCCCAAAGAAAGGCAACGCCAAAAAGTGTTCAAACTACCACACAATTCCATTCACCTCACATTAGCAAAATAATGCTCAAAATTCTCCAAGCCAAGTTTCAACAGTACGTGAACAGTGAACTTCCAGATGTTCAAGCTGGTTTTAGAAAAGGCAGAGGAACCAGAGATCAAATTGCCAACATCCGCTGGATCACTGAAAAAGCAAGAGCATTCCTGAAAAACATCCACTTCTGCTTTATTGACTATGCCAAAGCCTTTGACTGTGCGGATCACAACAAACTGTGGAAAATTCTTCAAGAGACGGAATACCAGACCACCTTACCTGCTTCCTGAGAAATCTGTATGCAGGACAAGAAGCAACAGTTAGAAGTGGACATGGACGAACAGACTAGTTCCAAATGGGAAAGGAGTATTGTCACTCTGCTTGTTTAACTGCTATGCAGAGTACATCATGCGAAATGCTAGACTAGATGAAGCACAAGCTGGAATCAAGATTGCCGGGAGAAAGGTCCATAACCTCAGATATGCAGAGGACACCATTCCACCCTTACGGCAGAAAGTGAAAAAGAACTAAAGAGCCTCTTGATAAAAGTGAAAGAGGAGAATGAAAAAGTTGGCTTAAAACTGGGGTAAAAGCTTTTACTGTACATACTGATTGTCAGAGGATTAGAACCAAAGGCCTTTTGCCCTCCACACATGTTCTTCCTGACACTTGCCCTGTTATCAACTGCCCTACACATTCCAAAAACCAGAGTATCTCCTTCCTATCATTTTTATTCTCTAAAATTTTTGAAAGCAGTTTTAGAGGAATGTAAAAAAATACAGAACAAGGAAAGAAGGAGAACCAAGAGAAAGGAGGTATATGACAATTTCAGAAATGAAAATGGTCAACACACAGTATTGAATACTACAGAGAGCGTCAGCAAAAATAACTGGGCAGAGGACCAGAAGGTCACTGATGCATTTAAGAGGGAGTTTTTAGTTAGCACTTGGCGAAGGCAGTCAGGTGGGTTGAACTGAGGAAGAAATGAAATGTAGAAAATAAGGGCAATCTGGGAGACAGGATGGAAGAGAATAGTTCGAAGGGTAAAATGTTTCCAACTTTATCAAATTTTCCAGAAAAGATAATATCAGAGAAAATTTAAAGTAGAGAATAGGAAAGCCAGGGAGTACTAAGTTGAATTAATATGATATTTCAGATATTCAACTATTTTTTTTACTCTAAAAAGTAGCAATTTCATATAGATTAAACTAATGTAAGAATTTAATTTCAATAACAAAGGAGATAAAGGGATCTGCTAAGGAGGTGGAAGAGAGGAACAAGAGGACTAAGAGTGAAAAAGGTAAAGTAACAAGGACTCTACCAAGTCCCACAATATGATCCTATGCCGAATACACCTGGCAAGCTTGTTATCCTCTGAAAGGATCCCATCTGCTAGTTTTACCTTTGCATTTATTTCACTTTTAGAAACAAAGCTATTGAGCTCTAACAGGATGCCTGAACTTGAACACTGCAAGATTTCTTTTCGGGGGAAAAAAATCACTCTTGCTTAATGTGGCACAAACACAAAGCTGCACTGATGCTGTTGCCTTTGTTTTTTTTTTTTTTTTGCTGATACAGAAGATATAGAAACTCAGAGCCCGATATGAAAAGCAGAGACATTACGTTGCCAACAAAGGTCCGTATAGTCAAAGCTACGGTATTTCCAGTAGTCATGTATGGAGGTGAGAGTTGGACTATATAGAAAGCTGAGCACCAAAGAAATGATGCTTTTGAACTGTGGTGTTGGAGAAGACTCCTGAGAGTCCCTTGGACTGCAAGGAGATCCAACCAATCCATTCTAAAGGAAATCAGTCCTGAATATTCATCGGAAGGACTGATGCTAAAGCTGAAGCTCCAATAGTTTAGCTGCCTGATGCAAAGAACTGACTCATTGGAAAAGACCCTGATGCTGGCAAAGATTGAAGGCAAAAGGAGAAGTGGATGGCAGAGGATGAGATGGTTAGATAGCATCACCAACCTGATGGACTTGAGTTTGAGCAAGTTCTGAGAGTTGGTGATGGACAGGGAAGCCTGGCGTGGTGCAGTCTATGGGTTGCAAAGAGTGAGACACAACTGACCAAGTGAACTGATGAAGTTGCTAATTTCAGGTCTACTGTTTTTCTATATCTTAATTCCTCATAAATTCAGCTGCAAATTGCCAAACATCTACAGAATAACCACATGTCTGAAACCAAGCTCCATGCCCTGCCCTATGAATAGCAACTCTATCCAACTTCCCTTTTGCTGTGACCTCCATCTTTCTAGTCATCTGGGCTGGTACCAGTCACCAAAACCTAACAGTCAACTTCTTCAAACAGTCTCTCCTAACTTTCCTTTCCCATTTTTTCTTACTCTAGTCCAACCAGTAGTCAGCCCGTCTAGATATCTATGATAGTCTCAGAACTGGCCTAGCCTATCCACTCCCATATCACTGCCAGTCTATCATCTAAAACACCAGTCCCCAAATTCAGCTCCTTTGTATCTCCACCATTACAAATTTTCATCTTGAAATTCAGTTTTAAGGATCCTAGCCTGTCTAGTAAAGCAAATATTTAATTGTTGTATTTTAGTCATTAAGTTGCGTGCAACTATTTGTGACCCCATGGACTGTTGCCCACCAGCCTCCTCTGTCCATGAGATTTCCCAGGCAAGAATACTGGAGTGGGCTGCCATTTCCTTCTCTAGGTGATCTTCCTGATGGAGGGACTGAGCCCATGTCTCCTGCTTAATAAGTGGATTCTTTACCACCGAGACATCTGGGAAGCCCAAATATTTCATTACTCCTTAAAATTTCATCCAAGCCATGGGCTCTTGACCCATGATGATTTTAGATATGTACACGTTATGTTCATACCTCCCTCTAAAAGGTGGAGACTAACTCCTCAGCCACTGAGTATGGACTGGACTTACTAACTTACTTCTAATGAAGAGAATATGGCAGAAGTGACAATGTCTAACTAGGTCATAAAGGACATCACAATCACTTCCAAGGTCTCTCTTATTCACTCAGGGGAGAGCTAACTGTTATGCGGTGAGTACACTCAGGGGGCCCTGGAGAAGTCCATGTGGTAAGCCCTAAGGCCTCCTGCCCACAGCCAGCACTAACTTGCCAGGCATGTGAGGCAGCCACTTTGGAAGCAAAATCTCCAGCCCTAGAGCCCTAGTTAAGCCTTCAGATGACTGCAGCCTGGCCAGTATCTTAAATGAAGCTCATAATAATCTTAAGCCAGGATGGTCTAGCAAAGATACTCATAAATTTCTGACTCACAGCAATTGCATGAGATAATAAATGTTTATTGTCTTAATCCATTAAATTTGAGTAATATGTTACACAGATGGAGAAAACAGGCTTTTCTCAATTCTATGCCATTGCTCATGCCATCTCCTCCACCACTGTCCTCTCATTATCCATCTTCCAATACCCCTTCCCCTACCCTTCAGATTCAAGCCAAAGTTGCATCTCCGTGAGGAGCTCCCTTCTTTTTATAAAACCATTTCAACTCTTACTTCTCCAGTTCTACTTTGAACACTTCTATGCTTAATCACATCATTCATTTAGGCCTTCATTCATATATTCCTGTGTTACTGGGCTATATGCATCTTTCCTCTTAAAGACATCATACAGTTCTTCTAAACTGCATTCAGTTCATTCAGTTGCTCAGTCATGTCCAACTCTTTGCCACCCCATGAAACACAGCACACCAGGCCTCCTTGTCCATCACCAACTCCCAGAGTTCACTCATTCACTTCCATCGAGTCAGTGATGCCATCCAGTCATCTCATCCTCTGTCGTTTCCTTCTCCTCCTGACTCCAATCCCTCCCAGCATCAGAGTCTTTTCCAATGAGTCAAATCTTCTCATGAGGTGGCTAAAGTATTGGAGTTTCAGCTTTAGCATCATTCCTTCCAAGGAAATCTCAGGGCTCATCTCCTTCAAAATGGACTGGCTGGATCTCCTTGCAGTCCAAGGGACTTTCAAGAGTCTTCTCCAACACCACAATTCAAAAGCATCAATTCTTTGGTGCTCAGCTTTCTTCACAGTCCAACTCTTACATCCATACATGACCACTGGAAAAACCATAGCCTTGACTAGATGGACCTTTGTTGGCATTCAGCACACTGTAATTAAGATACTCAACATCTGCTGAGAAAATTAGCAAGTCACACATACACGGTGCACCCTAGAAGTGCATTTGATGAGTACATATAAAGTAGAGGTTAACAATATGGACTTAGAGCTAACAGTCTCTCCTCTCTGCTTATTTACTACCTGCTGTCCTTGGATAAGTTACTTTAAATCTCTGTAAGCCTTTATTTCTTCAGTGCTTTTTAATAAGGATTCTAACAGTATCTATTTTAGTATCTACTTAATAAAAAGATGTTTAAAAAAGCACATGCAAATCTCTTAGCAAAGTGCCTGGCACAGAGTGTTCAACAAATGTTAGTTATTATTGCTTACATTATTAACCACAAATGACAAAGGACATGTTGAAATTCTGGGTTCCTGAAAGTCTCTAGATGTAATCAAGTGGCAAGTTAAATTAATATGAAATTCTACAAACTAAAACAGGATTCACAATTTCTATTAAGATAATTTAATTTTTCTAAAATCTACTTTTAAATCAATAGAACTACAGCCTGAACCAATTGTACAAGTGCAGCCTTGACTTTTTCTCCTTGTTGTCCTAATAGGATATTAACTTCAAAGCTTTTGTGGGAACATTTAATTGCTTGCATTCCTTAACAAGTAGCCACCATAGGAGTTTCCAGATACACTTTTAACCTTTACAGTCCTGAGAAAGTATATGAGGCAAACTTACAAGACATTTAAATTTACACAGTCTCTGGGTTGATACAGCTGCATGTATGTGAATAAGCCACAAAAAGTAAATGAATTTTGTACATCAATCAAAATAGAATACAACAGGAAAAAAAATCAAAATAAAAGAACACTGCTATACCATATACCTGAGGGAAGGTGGGTGGGAAACTATAATGTTATTCATTAAAAAATTTTTTTTATTGTAGCATAATTGACATTTGCTATTATATTAGTTTCAGGGGTACAACGTAATGATTCACTGTTTCTGTATATTGTGAAAAAGTCTCCACAAGTCTAGTTAATATCCATCACCATAACAGTAACAAATGTAACTTCTTGTGATAAGAACTTTTAAGATCTACTCTCTAAACAACTTTCAAGTATGCAATACAGTATTATTAACTGCAGTAACCATGTGGTATACTTTATCTCCATGACTTATTTATTTTATAACTGGAAATTTGTACCTTTTGACCACCTTCACCATTTCACCCACCCTCCAACCTCTGACAACCACCAATCCATTCTCTGTATCTATGAGCCCCATCCCCCATCTTATTTTTTTGTCTAATGTTATTCAGAGTTAGTATTACATGTGTTTCATGAACTCAGATCATTCCTAAGCTACTTTATAATTTACATATATTCTTGCTGCTGCTGCTGCTGAGTCGCTTTAGTCGCGTCCGACTCTGTGCAATCCCATGGACGGCAGCCCACTGGCTCCCCTGTCCCTGGGATTCTCCTGACAAAAACACTGGAGTGGGTTGCCATTTCCTTCTCCAATGCATGAAAGTGAAAAGTGAAAGTGAAGTCACTCAATCCTGTCCGACTTGTAGCAACCCCATGGACTGCAGCCCACCAGGCTCCTCCATCCATGGGATTTTCCAGGCAAGAGTACTGCAGTGGGGTGTCATTGCCCTCTCCAACATATATTCTTAACCATTTCCTAAAAAATAATCAGAGCTCTGTTGAGAAAACCTAATAGAATGATTTTCAATAACCACTCTATTTAAAAACAAGCCTACTTTCTAACTGTGAACCAAGTCCTCTGGAATAAAAAGAGCTACTTAATTTAAATTCTTATTTTCTCTTTTCCCCTACCAATATACCTTGAAAACTTTAGTTTTTGAAACATTCAGTATCCATTCCACTCTTTATGTGACCTTATACATCACACAACCTGAAATAGAAACAAAGACTGGAAAATTAACTTGTTTATTCCACCTCAGTGTCAAACAAAAGTACAAATAATATTCAGTGCATGTGCTAGTTACCTTAGAACTGCCAATCATGCTTGTTTTGAAACCTTTTGATTTTCAGAGCTGTCAATCTTATATGTTGTAAGAGAGAAGTGAGTGTAGAAATAATGCTTTAAGAGATGCAATCTTCATGAAACATGAATAAATCAATGGCCTTTACTCATAAAATTGATTTTTAGGATTTGACAGAAAGGTATACAATTCTCACAAAAAAAATCAAAATATAAATTAATGAAATAAAAACACTTAGACAATAAGGCTCTTTAACCAAAAAAGTAAGCATGGTTCAGCCATATGGATTTGATATTTCAGTAAAAAAGAGGAATGTTCTTTAACTGCAGGCTAGGAAGCAACAGTTTAGAACTGGACATGGAACAACAGACTGGTTCCAAATAGGAAAAGCAGTACACCAAGGCTGTATATTGTCACCTTATTTAACTTCTATGCAGAGTACATCATGAGAAATGCTGGACTGGAAGAAACACAAGCTGGAATCAAGACTGCCGGGAGAAATATCAATAACCTCAAATATGCAGATGACACCACCCTTATGGCAGAAAATGAAGAACTAAAAAGCCTCTTGATTAAAGTAAAAGAGGAGAGTGAAAAAGTTGGCTTAAAGCTCAACATTCAGAAAACGAGGATCATGGCATCCAGTCCCATCACTCCATGGGAAATAGATGGAGAAACAGTAGAAACAGTGTCCAACTTTATTTTGGGGGGCTCCAAAATCACTGCATGGTGACTGCAGCCATAAAATTAAAAGATGCTTACTCCTTGGAAGAAAAGTTATGACCAAGCTAGACAGCATATTAAAAAGTAGAGCCATTACTTTGCTGACTAAGGTCCGCCTAGTCAAGGCTATGGTTTTTCCAGTAGTCATGTATGGATATGACAGTCGGACTGTGAAGAAGGCTGAGTATCGAAGAATTGATGCTTTTGAACTGTGGTGTTGGAGAAGACTCTTGAGAATCCCTTGGACTGCAAGGAGATCCAACCAGTCCATTCTGAAGGAGATCAACCCTGGGATTTCTTTGGAAGGAATGATGCCAAAGCTGAAACTCCAATACTTTGGCCACTTCATGAGAAGAGTTGACTCACTGGAAAAGACTTTGATGCTAGGAGGGATTGGGGGCAGGAGAAGAAGGGGACGACAGACGATGAGATGGCTGGCTGGCATCACTGACTCGATGGACGCAGGTCTGAGTGAACTCTGGGAGTTGGTGATGGACAGGGAGGCCTGGCCTGTAATTCACGGGGTCGCAAAGAGACGGACATGACTGAGCGACTGAACTGAACTGAACTGAATCAGAAGTATTATAACCATTGAGTGGGAAAGGGAGAATCAAACTAATCTAAATCTGGACATTAAAATTTTTTCTGAAGCAGGCAAAAGTATCAACGTAATAAATTTCCATTCTCTACCTCCCCAATACAACTCAATTTCCTATTTACCTATTCATTTGTGTCTAAAATCAAACACCATCAGAAGCTTTGCCCTCTGAATTGCAAGCCACAATTAGTCACCAACACCTGTTTCTTCTATCTCCTCAATTACTAGTAAAAATCTCGTTTACTGACCCCTAGACTTAATTCCTAGGAGAAGGCAATGGCACCCCACTCCAGTAGTCTCGCCTGGAAAAATCCCATGGATAGAGGAGCCTGGGAGGCTGCAGTCCATGGAGTTGCTAAGAGTTGGACATGACTGAGCGACTTCACTTTCACTTTTCACTTTCATGCATTGGAGAAGGAAATGGCAACCCACTCCAGTGTTCTTGCCAGGAGAATCCCAGGGACGGGGGAGCCAGGTGGGCTGCCATCCATGGGGTCGCAAAGTGTTGGACACAACTGAAGCGACTTAGTAGCAGCAGCAGCAGACTTAATGTACATTCTTGTTATTTCTTCCCAGAAGCTTCCCTACTGGCCTCTCTAACTCTGGTTTCATTCTTCTAATACATACTCCACATCACAGCCAGAATGAGCTCACTGAATTACAGTGTGGTGCTTATTACCTGTCAGGATATTTTAATATCTTTACCACTTTCAGAGTAAAGCCTCAATGTCTGAAAATGATACATAAACTCCTTGGGGACCTGGCTCCTGCCCATGTCCCTACTCTCCCAAATCACTTCTCCTCAACGTAAGCCAACTAAGCCACTTGCGTTCTCTCTCACTGAAAACTCTGGCAAGTACAGCTCCCTCTCATTTCCTGCACTTTGTGTCTCGTATCCCTCCTCTACAACTCAGTTCAGCTGCTAGTTCCTCTGGGAAACTGTCTCTGCCACAAGCTGACTCCATCATGGATGCTCTCTTCTCCATGCTGGTAGGGTACAGTAAACAAAACTTGACACGCTACTATCTGCGTTGGTTTACGTCTCTATCCCCCATCTGAATCACAAACTCCCTGAACACTGGGGCTGCCTTTCATCTGTACATTGCTAACATAAAACAAGCAGTGGTGCACAAAAGCTGCTCATTCAATGTCTGCTGACTCAGTGAAAAATTATACTACGGCCTATTTGTTTAAAAATAAGGTTAGTAAAATCAGCAACTTAATTCTTGAGATTAACAAAATGTATTATGGGTACATTCCAAGGCAACCAAACTAATCAATGCCATAAAGCAATACTTTACACAAGGGCTTCTCTTGTGGCTCAACTGGTAAAGAATCTGCCTGCAATGAGGGAGACCTGGGTTCGATCCTTGGGTTGGGAAGATCCCCTGGAAAAGGGAAAGGCTACCCACTCCAGTATTCTGGCCTGGAGAATTCCATGGACTGTATAGTCCGCAGCATCGCAGTCGGACCTGACTCAGAGACTTTCACTTCACTCACTGTTAAGAACCGGCACCATCTCAAGTAGTATTTGAGATCCAATAATCCCATCCTATTTTCACTACTCTTCCTACTAGAGGTGTTAAAGTCTCAACCACGACAACTACTCCTGTCCAAGACACTCAGTACCTCGATTGATTCAACAAACACTTTTCTGATATGTGACCATCCCTATCAAGGGCTTCAAACCATCTCAAGTAGTATTTGAGATAAAATAATCCCATCCTATTTTCACACTCTTCCTACTAGAGGTGTTAAAGTCTCAACCACGACAACTACTCCTGTCCAAGACACTCAGTACCTCGATTGATTCAACAAACACTTTTCTGATATGTGACCATCCCTATCAAGGGCTTCAGTGAACACATAGTCAACATAGTGGCAAGACCCCGACCTGGTTACAGGAAGCTAGTTATCTGGTGACATCAAGTCTCCACAGAACCCAGTGAGAATTAAGCAGGGGAGCTTAGGAGTGGTCAAGATACACATTGATGTCCGCATATTAAAGTACATACACTTTACTTACTTAAGAGGCTCTGAGGTCCTTACTCAAACTCTACTTATCTCATTTTAAGCACAATTTTGATGACTGATTTCCCAGGCATCAGAATACTAGAAGAAAGTTAGGAAGTCTAAGAAAGTTAAAAACGCAGACACAAATACAAATAAAAAAAGAAACATGACACCCAAAGGTGAAACACAAAAACTATAAAACTGGAGGGTTACATGGCTGACTAACAGTAATTCTATATATTTAAGTTGCAATACCATACAGAAATTAATGTTCATAATTATGACCTTGGGTCATCAAAACAAAGACAAACAAGTTAAACAACTTTAGGTCTAATAAAGTTCAAGAAAATAAATGATACATTTTATAAAATGAATCAATTAAAAATTGTGTTATACAGAAAGAGTCAACTTTCTGCCCTTTGCAAAATAAACTTTTTTGAAATATGTCACTCCCAAGCAACAAGAAGCATGCTGCGTCTAAGCTACTTATCACGTCAGACATTAACTACCTTCTGTGACTGCAGGAGTCCCCACAATCATGATTCACAGCCATTCCAAAACAAAGCCTAGGCCTGCTGGCCATTACATTACTGGTGGTAATACTACCCAAACACACTGTACCATGGACACCATAACCCAGGATATTAGAACTGACTACCTATCAGTCTTTAACAGACCTCTACAGAAATTCACTACCATACCGCTTTTAAGGTCCCTGGTATAAAGCTAGTTCGTATGTCAGACTATTTTAAGGAAGTTTCTATAAAACTTTAGTACTAATAGCTACATGCTGTAGGATTTAGAGAGCAGCACAGCAAAGTGAAAGAACATTCCTGAGTGATGGATACAGAGCCATAGGTTTTAATCTCTGCCTTGTTAATTACACCTGTCTGACTGAAGCACCTTGTTTACGCTCAGAGACTTTAATTTGGGAAATGGGGATAATATCTTCTATTGCCTATGCTTCTTGTGCAGAACAAATCAGACAATGTACATAAGGTGCCAGCATATGTTTTAAAAAGCCTAGCTATCATGATTATCAGATACAGAAATGAAATGATCTTAATCCACACTAGGACAAATTTTGTGAAATTGTGTGCTATATTAATAACACATAAATATTTAAAGGAAAAAGTGCTTTATATTTTTAAGTCACAGTAGAAGTCCCCTGACTCACAGATTGGTTCATGAAAAAACAGGTCAAAGTGAGGAGGACTCCATAAAACAAGTATACACATAAACTATAGAGATATTAACTTAGCAATTAATGCAAATACTCTGAGAGGGGGCAAGGCCTTCTTACTGAGGAGAGGTCTACTCACTGGAGCTCTGCACTGATCTCCTTAAATAAACAATATCTATACTGCAAAGTTAGAGATTGCCAGAGTCAGTCACTTTAACACAGGGACAGAAAGAACTGCCGCCCTCATCCCCATCTTTACAGTTTACTTAAACTAATTCAATAGCAATTTTATTTTTAAAAGATTCCTTTATGGTGCCTTTGTAAAACATTAAAATTAGCTTCCATAAGAACAAAGACTCTTTTGAAACTTCTATTTTATTAATTTATGTAATAATCAAATAAATTGCTTAGCAATAATATAAATGGGTTTGGGAACAAACACAGCTAGCTTTTGCTAAATATATACCTCAACTGAAAGAAGCAAAAATGCCCAGTTATGGTACAGAACTATTAGTTTCTAACTGTCTAAGTGCTGATACCATCCTAAAGCAGATCAGTCCTGAGTGTTCACTGGAAGGACTGATGTTGAAGCTGAAACCCCAATACTTTGGCCACCTGATGTGAAGAGCTGACTCATTTGAAAAGATCCTGATGCTGGGAAAGATTGAGGGCAGGAGGAGAAGGGGATAAGAGGTTGAGATGGTTGGATGGCATCACCGACTCAATGGACATGGGTTTGAGTAGACTCTGGCAGTTGGTGATAGACAGGGAGGCCTGGCGTGAGGCGGTTCGTGGGTTCGCAAAGAGTTGGACATGACTGAGCGACTGAACTGAACTGAACTGAAGTGCTGTTATGGGTTAATGGTTTGGTTTTTTTTTTGGATTAATGGGTTTTATAGAAGAAAATCTTGATTAAATTTAACAAGTCAGTTAATTCAATGATAACTGCCAAAAAAGTTAATGCCAGGGTCATTTTGATTTGCTATAATCTGACTTCTGATTCCAAGTCATAAATTGATGTTTAAAAAACAAAATGATTAAAACTTTTGAGGCTGGTACTGTAAGAGTTAGGTCCCAACCACACTGCCAAAATTTCTGAATGTAATTATAATATGTCTACTTTGCAACTCACTCAAAGTAGATCACACTATTTTTCACGCCTAAATACTGTACTTTATATTCTAAATATCACTATTAATGCAATGTCTTTCTAGACTTAATTTTTCTTTTAAAAGTGTTTCTCAAACTTTTTTTGTATGATAGAAATACTCACCACCACTCCTCCCAACACCTTAAACAAGACGTTACCAGAACTGCAGTATATAAAAACAGTGAAAGCAGAGCTGCTCTGAAATAGGACCTAACCGCCCCCTTTTCTCCCAGAGCAGTCTCTGAAGCCTTTTTGCATAACTCTATCTGATTCAATGGATATGAACCTGGGCAAACTCTGGGAGATGGTGAGGGTCAGAGAAGCCTGGCATGCTGCAGTCCATGGAGTCACAAAGAGTCACACATGACTTGGCAACTGAACAACAACATGTTTCTTGGGACAAAAACAGAAAACTTGTTCTTTTAAACAACAATCAGAAATGAATATTAAAACAAACCTATAGAACTTATTAAAAGGCTATAATTTAGCTAATTAGAATATTCGGTTAACCGAAACAATTTGGGATCCTTATCAGTTGTTTATCACTTTTTTTAAAAAGAAGCATTCTGGTGGCATTTTAAACATTTAGCAATAGAAGCAAGGGTCAATGGTCTTCTCTGATTACTATTATCTTCTACTCACTGAACATCTTGTCACCATATTACCTCTTCTTACTCATTTAATTACCAATTTTTAAAACTGATTTGTGCACTAGTTTATTATCTATCCTCCATTCTCCCAAGAGAGTAAGTTCCCCCAACTTCATGGAAGCAGAGAGCTAATCTGTCTTATTTATGAGCCCTTATAACAGTGCCTGCCAAATCGAAGAGATTCTAAACTTTTGGGTACTGTTAGCAAGAGCAACAGCAGATCATTTTTCATTAATAGAAAATATATCAGTAATTTGCAAATGAAGTATTATTTCATGTAAAGAAATCCTTTCTTCTCCTCCCTACAACTGATAAGCTTTACATCATGCCACCACGGATGCTACCCAGTTGAACTGGCTATGCTTATTCTTACAAGTTGACCTAATGTGAAGCCAGATCAGCAGGTATTAGCTTCATAAAAAGATGCATTTTTATATAAGTCTGCTAAATTATGAATATTTTATCTGCTCAGCCAAATTTATTATAAACTGACAAATACCAGTGATATACATGTTTCTTTATATTTGTATATATTAAAACTTTATGGAAAAATTCATTTCCATCTTGCTATCGTTTTCCAATCTCAGAGTTTTAGTTCTGCATCTCTGTTCTCTCTTTATATTCTATTCCCAGGTCTCCCACCTTTTCATAAGGTATATTTATATTCACAATTATCTTTATCTACAAAGACTATAAACAGAATGAATTCTGTTCAAATAATAGGAAAAATGGTAATCCAGAGGGCAGATGCAAAACAGGAAGAAAAAATATGATAAAGAATCAGAATTTGATACAATAAGAGAAAAGAACATAAAGAAAGAGAAATCAGAGGTTTCTCTTGAAAGGCAGATGGAGACTGTGAAAAAGAAGAAGCACAAAAGTTACACATACAATGGGTTGAATAGCATGTATTACTCCAAAGATGGTTTTAATTTTACGATGTGGAACAGTTATCATCAGGATGGACATTCAAATCTTCCCCAAAACTGATCTCATTGCTTTGAGAAGACATGAATTTAGCCTAACTTGACTAACATCACATGATGTGAACTTGGCCTACGTGGACGAACTAGCATGACGAAGAGAAAATAATCCTATTTTCTATCTTTTCAAAATATCACCACTTAAAAGTCCAACAATACTTTTGAGATATCTCAACTTTTATGCACACTCTTGAAGCATCTGGAAATAATTCTACTTACTCTCCATCCACTTCCGGTCTTTTACATACACAATGAAACTTGCCGCCAAAATCTATATAAAGATCGTTCTCCACGATATGAAAGATTCGCCCAATGACTATTTTATCCTTTGCAGGTCCCATCTGTGTAAGAGGAGAATGTCTCAGCATAGATGCGAAGGATTCCACATTTTTCGGAGAGCCCTAAATATGAAAAGAGACATTGATACGCATATAATTCAATGCAAAGATATAATATGGTAAGTACAGTAAAAGCTTCCGTGCCCACATAGCCACAACCTCTTGGCTTCTCTGCTGACTCGGACGATAAAGAATCTGCCTGCATTGCAGGAGACCAGGGTACGATCACTGGGTTGGGAATCACTGGGTTGGGGTTCACTGGAGAAGGGAATAGCAACCCACTCCAGTATTCTGGGAAATCTCATGGACAGAGGAGCCTGGAGCAGGTGCAAAGAGTCGGACACAACTGAGCAACTGACATATATACATACAGAGTAACAGCTTACAGGGGAAGTTTTTAAAAGTCAATTTGCTGAATATTTGTTTTGCAGCAATAATAAAAACACTGAAATAAAATCTTGCTTTAAAAAGTCAGGTACACTCTTCAGCTTCCTACTCATTCTTTTCCTCCTTGAAGAGCCAGAGAAGAGCAGGCATGTGTGCTTGGGTGGAGATGTGGTGGCCCCGGGTACAATCCAGAAGGTGGGCAGGTAAGAAGCATCCTTAGACAAAGCCTCAGGCCTGGGGTGAGGAGTGGGTGAGGAGGTGAGTATGCACAGAGGGTATCCAAGAAGCTGTATCCAACTGGCTTCATTCCTATATGCTGTACTTAGTCACTCAGTCGTGTCTGACTCTTTGTGACCCCATGGACTGTAGCCCCCCAGACTCCTCTGTCCATGGGATTCTCCAGGCGAGAATACTGGAGTGGGTTGTCATGCTCTCTGCCAGGAGATCTTCCCAACCCAGGGACTGAACCCAGGTCTCCCTCATTGCAGGTGTTCTTTACTGTCTGAGCCAGCAGGAAAGTCCTCATTCCTATATGACTATCTGCAAAAAAAAAATAATAATGCCTTTGAATACAGGTTAATGAAAGTGACTATAGTTTTAATACAAATTTAAATAAACATTAAGATAAAAAATAAAATTTTAAAGGAAAGGCAGCTTTAACTGTTTTGTGTTACTCATTTCTAGAAGTTGTTTTACATACTGAATTTATTTGAAGTAGGGTTGCAAATATAATACCGGGTGCTTATTTCTTTTTTTAAACTTACAAAAAAATTTTTTTCAAACACATGCTTTTTCAGAAATCCACGAGTACAGATTTGTGTGCCTTCTACTCATCTTTGTCAGAGAAGGCAATGGCACCCCACTCCAGTATTCTTGCCTGGAAAATCCCATGGACAGAGGAGTCTGGTGGGCTGCAGTCCATGGGGTTGCTAAGAGTCGGACACGACTGAGCAACTTCACTTCACTTTTCACTTTCCTACATTGGAGAAGGAAATGGCAACCCACTCCAGTGTTCTTGCCTGGAGAATCCCAGGGACAGGGGAGCCTGGTGGGCTGCCATCTATGGGGTCATTCATACAGAATTGGACACAACTGAAGCGACTTAGCAGCAGCACTCATCTTTGGGCTTCCCTGGGGCTCATTAGTAGAGAATTCTCCTGCCACTGCAGGAGACATAGGTTCAATCCCTGGGTAGGGAAGATGCCCTGGAAAAGGAAACGGCAACCCACTTCTTTCTTTTTCTTCATGTATTTTTTGGGGGTGGAGGTATTACTTAAAATTTTTTAATATATAAAGCATATGTGCATTGATGAGTGGTCATTAAGCCATGTCCAATTCTTTGTGACCCAAAAGACTGTAGCCCATCAGGCTCCTCTATCCATGGAGTTTTCCAGGCAAGACTACTGCAGTGGGTTGCCATTTTCTTCTCCAGGGGATCTTCTCGACCTAAGGATTGAACCCTCATCTCCTGTGTCCCTTGCAATGGCAGGGGGATTCTTTACCACTGAGCCACCTGGGAAGCCTATAAAGCCTTGCATAAATTAATATGCATAAAACTATCATGCATATGAAGATATTTAATATACAGCTTGGAATCAGAGGAAGCACAAGATAGCAGTGAGTGCAGGCACCTCATTTCACACATGAATACCATATCTGCTACTCACAGCCACGTGACAGGCTGAAAAATGATTTTAAATACAAGTTGCTTCAAAAGATGGAAAGTAGAAACACGACTAAAAATCTTAAAAGGAAGCAAACAGTAAAGCAGAATAACAAATATTCAGGAAATCTGGGCTCTATGAGTAACTCAGCCACTAAATAGCTGAAAATCTTGACTGTCATTTAACCTCTCTGGATCTGTCTTCTCACTTGTTAATGAAAAAGTTGGATACCTATCAAGTTTAGGAGTACGAATTTCTAAATATTCTACAATATAAAAATGGTTTTATAAAGTAATAAACTGTTGAAAGGGGAAGACAAATCCCACACAGCTCCCTCTTTTAACACAAACAGTAACAAAAATAATGAAATGGTATCTGTACTTTACTTCATATTAGTTAACAAGAAAAACATCTTTACATGTGTCTTCTCTGACAGGTAATTTAAAAATTACTTCCTTCTATTAACTGCGCTGTAACAACTTCAGTTTCTTCAACCTAACCAATAAATGCTATGCTCATAACAAAGTAAAATTAATTGAGTAGTGGTTCAAGATGGCACAGTGTATCCTTAACGTTTTTCTCTCCCTCCCTCTGAAATTCCATTCAGTGATGGTAAAGAAAGCAAGTGAAAGTCGCTCAATTGTGTCTGACTCTGTGACCCCAAGGCTTCTTCAGGCCAGAATACTGGAGTGGGTAGCTGTTCTCTTCTCCAGGGGATCTTCCTAACCCAGGGATGAAACCCGGGTCTCCTGCATTGCAGGCACATTCTTCACCTGCGGGAAGCCCAAGAATAATGGAGTGGGTAGCCTATCCCTTCTCTAGTGGATCTTCTCAACCCAGGAATTGAACCAAGGTCTCCTGTATTGCAGGCAGATTCTTTACCAGCTGAGCTCCTAGGGAAGCCCAATGATAGTAAAAGAATGAAAAAAAAAAAAAATTACAAACTGCCAATATTAAAGAGAACAGAATGGAAACAAAAAGTATGCAAGAAACTTAAACAACTTTCTAGTGGACCAAAGCATGCAGAAGGGTGATAACTAGTGAGGAGAGTGAAGGACACTGTAGCTAAAAATACACAGAAGGAAGAAGCTATGAAAATAAGTCAATCTATTCTGAAGAATTCCATAAAGGCACAGGACTCCATCATGCCAAGAATTATAGCTGTCTCTTATACACATCTAGATGTGTATAAGAGACAGGTGTAAGAGGAGAATGTCTCAGCATAGACGCGAAGGATTCCACATTTTTCGGAGAGCCCTAAATATGAAAAGAGACATTGATACGCATGTAATTCAATGCAAAGATATAATATGGTAAGTACAGTAAAAGCTTCCGTGCCCACGTAGCCACAACCTCTTGGCTTCTCTGCTGACTCGGACGATAAAGAATCTGCCTGCATTGCAGGAGACCAGGGTACGATCACTGGGTTGGGAATCACTGGGTTGGGGTTCACTGGAGAAGGGAATAGCAACCCACTCCAGTATTCTGGGAAATCTCATGGACAGAGGAGCCTGGAGCAGGTGCAAAGAGTCGGACACAACTGAGCAACTGACATATATACATACAGAGTAACAGCTTACAGGGGAAGTTTTTAAAAGTCAATTTGCTGAATATTTGTTTTGCAGCAATAATAAAAACACTGAAATAAAATCTTGCTTTAAAAAGTCAGGTACACTCTTCAGCTTCCTACTCATTCTTTTCCTCCTTGAAGAGCCAGAGAAGAGCAGGCATGTGTGCTTGGGTGGAGATGTGGTGGCCCCGGGTACAATCTAGAAGGTGGGCAGGTAAGAAGCATCCTTAGACAAAGCCTCAGGCCTGGGGTGAGGAGTGGGTGAGGAGGTGAGTATGCACAGAGGGTATCCAAGAAGCTGTATCCAACTGGCTTCATTCCTATATGCTGTACTTAGTCACTCAGTCGTGTCTGACTCTTTGTGACCCCATGGACTGTAGCCCCCCAGACTCCTCTGTCCATGGGATTCTCCAGGCGAGAATACTGGAGTGGGTTGTCATGCTCTCTGCCAGGAGATCTTCCCAACCCAGGGACTGAACCCAGGTCTCCCTCATTGCAGGTGTTAGTCTGACTCTTTGTGACCCCATGGACTGTAGCCCCCCAGACTCCTCTGTCCATGGGATTCTCCAGGCGAGAATACTGGAGTGGGTTGTCACGCTCTCTGCCAGGAGATCTTCCCAACCCAGGGACTGAACCCAGGTCTCCCTCATTGCAGGTGTTCTTTACTGTCTGAGCCAGCAGGAAAGTCCTCATTCCTATATGACTATCTGCAAAAAAAAAATAATAATGCCTTTGAATACAGGTTAATGAAAGTGACTATAGTTTTAATACAAATTTAAATAAACATTAAGATAAAAAATAAAATTTTAAAGGAAAGGCAGCTTTAACTGTTTTGTCTTACTCATTTCTAGAAGTTGTTTTACATACTGAATTTATTTGAAGTAGGGTTGCAAATATAATACCGGGTGCTTATTTCTTTTTTTAAACTTACAAAAAAATTTTTTTCAAACACATGCTTTTTCAGAAATCCACGAGTACAGATTTGTGTGCCTTCTACTCATCTTTAAGAAGGGTGATAACTAGTGAGGAGAGTGAAGGACACTGTAGCTAAAAATACACAGAAGGAAGAAGCTATGAAAATAAGTCAATCTATTCTGAAGAATTCCATAAAGGCACAGGACTCCATCATGCCAAGAATTATAGAAAGCTGGAATGAGAAGCGAGGCTGAAAACAAGTGGAATAATTAAAAGAATACAGTCAGGGAAGGTAATTTTCTGTCCAGCACAGAACATTTGACAGAAAGGACAAGTGCACCACACCTAGAAATAAAAATAAGGTGTTTATTGTCCTGCCACAATAAATACAATATTTTTTTCTCTTCTCTAAAAAACATAATAATTAAATAAATGGTCTAGAGAAATAAGTCTGGAGGGCTGATTATGCGGCAATAGGTAACTCAGTCCATCAGGAAAGAAAAGAATCAAAAGGACAGCTGACTGGCAAAGCATGAGCAGCTGGTAAGGCCTGGAGTAGGAGCACGGGCTCCTCAAGGCTCTGAGGTTGGACTGTGTGGCTCAAGTCCTGACGGTCCACTCACCTGCTCTGAGGTTGGGGCAATGCACTTAAACTGTCTGTGCTACTGTTTACTCACATATAAAAGGGGATATAAAAGGGGGTTAATAAGTATGCCTATTTCACAGGGCTGTTAAGGATTAAATAAATAAATAGCCACACGTAAAGCTCTCAAAATATACCTCTGATAGGACCATTACCCCCTAAAATGTAGCTTAAAAAAATTAATCAATTCATTATAGATCCCGTCATCACTGGGGCTTCTTGGGTGGCTCAGATGTTAAAAGAATCTCCAGGTTCGATCCCTGGGTTGTAAAGATCCCCTGGAGGAGGGCATGGCAACCCACTCCAGTATTCTTGCCTAGAGAACCTCACAGACAGAGGAACCTGACAGGCTACAGTTCAAGGTGTTGCAAAGAGTCAGACACAACTGAAGCAACTTAGCACTCATGCACAGGCAGAGATTCAGATACAATATATTAGCTTAAATGACTGGGAGACGCTTTTAATAGCTTGCTTGGTGGACTGAATGAAACCTAGACCCAATGAAAGACTACACTAGATAAAGTTGAAATACCAGAACTTCCTGAGTATACCATTGAGAAAAGTATTCAAAGGCTAGAAGAGAATGTAGTGTTAGGATGGATTTATTATTTATGATTGGTTCACCAGCTCTTATTATGGCCCCAGGAGGATCTATAAGATACGTTCTTTACTAAGACTAAGAGAAACACCTTTGAGAAGGGAGTACCAGCATTTCTGAGAGCCGTGTGGTAGCTGTTCTCTGTAGGCCAGGACTTACATTGAGAACTGCTGCCAACAAGAGCTCCCTAAACTCAATGGGAAATAATGAGATCCTTTAGTGGCAGGAGTCAGGTCAGCACTTCTTAGCCAACAACATGATGGGCATGGTTATAATGCTGCAGAGCCTAACAACCTGTAGAGTTTTCTGGTACTGGCTGGTTTGTTATAGTGTCCTTAGAATAAAATAGATGGGAAAACTCTAATTCTAAAGAACAAATTGAATCACCACATATGAAACTCACAGCCCCTCAACCAATTCCCTTGAACCAATTCCCAGACATCAAGCTTTTCGAATGAAGAGGAGGTTGTGTCCCCTTGCGGAAGGATGCTGTTACCAAACCTGAAATCTGGACCACCAATCTTCCTTCCAGCTTTCCCAAAGGGGTCTGTGGCTATTTACCAGAACTGAGGGAGAAGAAATTAGCAGACTTTTCAGAGATAATCTGAACTGACACTAACTCTTCAAGAACAAATTCAGTGCCAGTCAGAACAAGGGCTTATGGAGATTGCGTGATAAATGGAGTTTTAGCTCAGATATGTCTCATCAACCTGCTCCATGGTTATCCTCCCTAGAATGCACAACTGGAACATGTATAGTCAGCCACTGGCAGGATCTCCACATTGGTTCCTTCACCTGTGGAGTGAAGGCTATTAGATCAGGAATGGCCAAGTGAGAACTTTCACTGCCTACCAAAGAAGTAAGTCAAAGGCAAAATACCACCTTCCTAGGGCACTGCACCAGTCAGCACCTCTGTCAAGGGCCTGGAAGATGCAGGGTGGTGACTCCTACCACATGCGCATTCAACTTGCCTACAAGGCCCTGCAGAAAACAGACAGGTCTTCCAGAAGGACAATTTATTGTCATAAACTTAATCAAGGGGTAACTCCAATTGCAGCTGTTGTTCCAGATGTGATTTCATGGCTGGAGTCAATTAAATGATCCCTCAGCACCTGGCATGCAATAATTATCTAACAAATGCTTTCTTTTTCTAGACCTGTTAGTAAAGATGATATGCCTCCAGGTTACATTAACTCTCTAGCTCTATGCCACAGTCTGAAGGCCACTCCATTCCACAGGACAGTATGCTACTTCATTACACATGCTGACTTGACCTGGAAGCAGAAAACTGCAACTACTCTCAACACATGGTAAGACACCTCTGTGCCAGAGGGTGGGAAATGAATCTCACAAAAATGCTAGGCCTTGGTTGAAATTCCCAGGGGGCCAGAGGTCTGGGCTATATCGAGATATCCTTTCTTACCACAAAGAAGCTCGGTGCTTAATGGGTCTCTTTGATTTTTGCAGGCAACAAATACTTCATATGGACATGTTTCTTCAATTCGTTTAACAAATAACCCAAAAAGTTGCCAGTTTTGAGTGGGGCAGAAGGCCACTCCATTTCACAGGACAGTATGCTACTTCATTACACATGCTGACTTGACCTGGAAGCAGAAAACTGCAACTACTCTCAACACATGGTAAGACACCTCTGTGCCAGAGGGTGGGAAATGAATCTCACAAAAATGCTGGGCCTTGGTTGAAATTCCCAGGGGGCCAGAGGTCTGGGCTATATCGAGATATCCTTTCTTACCACAAAGAAGCTCGGTGCTTAATGGGTCTCTTTGATTTTTGCAGGCAACAAATACTTCATATGGACATGTTTCTTCAATTCGTTTAACAAATAACCCAAAAAGTTGCCAGTTTTGAGTGGGGCCCAGAACAAGATAAGACTCTGCAAAAGGGGTAGGTCATCAGGCAAGCTCTTCCACTACTTGAGTTTTGTAACCTGGCATTCAGTACAGAGATGGACAATGAGTATTCTGAGGTCTCTATGAGTAGCGTATAGAGAACTAGAGTAGCCCTAAATGACAGCAGTAGGGGGCTCTGAGCAGGCACTTGAATGGTTATCTCTCTGCAAAGACAGATGGCTAAAGTGAGGACCAAAAATGATTTGTGTCAAGTGACTAATGACTGTGCTGGATGGTCAGAGATTTAGCAGAAACAGGATTGGGAAATATGTGACAAGAAGGTCTGGAAAAGAGATAGGAAGACAGATCTTTCTCAAACAGCCACAGGGTGAAAAAATAAATGTGTCACACATGAATAATTTCTTCAGCAGAGAAGCATCTTAATAATCAAGGGACAAGACTGCTAGTCATATGGAGTCAGTCAACCTCTCTCCCTGACACTCTTGCCCACCTCCCCAGTGGGTTCAAACACAAAGCTGCCGTGATAGCAGGGATGTGCTTCTGTCTTGGGAGTAGGAAGAGCATCACAACATGGCCCAGACCACTGGCCAATGAGAAATTTTACCAGCTGCTAGGGGCCTGAATTTCTGCGGTATGGAACTTATACACAGATTCAGGAATACTGACTTTCACTCACCCTATGAGTAGTGGTCTGGCTATAGTCGCTGCTAAATGACCAATCTACCATGGCAGAAACCAATACTAAGCTTCCGAGACAGTATGATTCCCTGGGAGCATCAGCCAGCCACCTGGCGGCAAATTGGTGACATAGGACTATTTGAAATGACGTGATAGCAGGGATGTGCTTCTGTCTTGGGAGTAGGAAGAGCATCACAACATGGCCCAGACCACTGGCCAATGAGAAATTTTACCAGCTGCTAGGGGCCTGAATTTCTGCGGTATGGAACTTATACACAGATTCAGGAATACTGACTTTCACTCACCCTATGAGTAGTGGTCTGGCTATAGTCGCTGCTAAATGACCAATCTACCATGGCAGAAACCAATACTAAGCTTCCGAGACAGTATGATTCCCTGGGAGCATCAGCCAGCCACCTGGCGGCAAATTGGTGACATAGGACTATTTGAAATGGAAAGGACAGTGATATATTTATCACTGGAATGGACCTTTATTCTGAATATGGATTTGCCTTCCCTGCCCACAAAGCTTCTACCAAAACCACCATTCATGAACTTACAGATTCTCATGTTCATTGTCATGGTATTCCAAACAGCACTGTTTCTAACCAAAAAAAATCATTAATTATGTGGGATAATGGGGTCACACTTATGGACTTCACTGGGCTGACTAGTGCTGGACCTGGCAGACTAGTGAAATGAAACTGCTCTTTAAATTAAATTTTCTATTTTGAGACCATTGTAAATTCACATGCAATTGCAAGAAATAATACATGGAGAGCTCCTGCAGTGTTTATCAGTTCTCCCAACAGTAACATCTTGTAAATCACAGTATAATATTACAACCAGGAAAGTGACATTGATGCAATCCATCAGTAGTATTCAGAATTCACCAGTTTCAGATGTAATCATCTGTGTGTCTATTTAGTTCCATACACTTTTATCATATGAGAAGGTTCATGTATGCACCACCACAGTCAAGTCACAGGACGTTCCATCACCACAACCATCCCTTGTGCTGTGCCTTCCTTACCTTACCTTCTGCCCTATCCTAACTCTTAGCAACCATACATCTGCTCCCCATCTCAGTAGTTACACTATTTCAATAATGCATATAAACAGAATCACAGAGTATGTAGCTCTTTGAGACTGCATAACTCACTTGAGACCATTCAAGCTGCTGTATGTATCAGTCACCAGTTCCTCTTTACTGTCATATTCCACAAGATCGACACAGCACATTATGTTTAACCACTGACCAGCTGAAGGACATCTGGGCTGTTTCTAGTTTTTGGCTATAATAAATTAATAAAGCTCCTATGGCCACTTCTGTGTAAATTTTTATATGAGCGTAAGTTTTCATTTCTCTGGGATAAACACCCTCTGCTACAGTGTACATTTATCTCCTTTGGGAGGATCTGATCATCTCAACCTGAGTAGCTGGTTAGAGGCCAGAGGACTTGAGTTGCTGACTTGAGACTCCTGGACTGGGAGTCTATCATTCCATGTTTGCCAGCTGACAACAGCAGAGTGCCCCAAGTTTTAAAAAGAGAGGGAAAAGACAAATAGGATAATCACTGTTTAATTTTATTCCTAAATCCCTACAAACCGGGCTCCACTCAAATGTTATTGCTTTCTTTCTTTCCTGTTATTTAATGCCAATAGATAAAAACAGACTTAAGCATCATAATCACATCAGAAAAATTAACCACAAGAAAAAAATAAAACCTTTAAAAGTAAAAACAAAATAAAGGAAAATCCAAACATATTAAAAGAAGAAAGTGAGATGTCTAAGTAAAAATAAGAGCTAGGAAAGAGACATAATAAATGAAAGCTAATGCTGACTTGGGAAATCACAGGAATCTGATTGTATATGATCAGAGCATATTACCACCCACGAAGCAGAATACATACAGAATATATTTATCTTTTCTTTTAGGCAATGTGTAGTACTATTTATATCAATATATATATTACAGCTGTTGATAAAAACCTACTTTCCTTAGCAATTTACATCTACCTCAATACACTCTTTCCTTGTTATTATATTAACTGGTCATTTCCTCTAAACCTGCTTTGAAAATGTTATACTCTACTGTGAAACTAAATATTTCAGAAGGCTTTTATTACTAACTTGGAGATAATTCTCCTAGAATTCTGTAATGTAAAAATCAGGGAATACTATGGTTAAAACCAGAAATGTTTTGCATCATTCTTTTACATATTAGTTTTTTAAACATTGGTGTAATTTTTTAAGTTGTCAATATAAAACTAGGGAGAAAACAAAGGGGTAAATAAAGCTGTATGAGTATTGCCAGTATATGAATTTAGAAGACTTAGATTAAAAATAAGACAACTGAAACCAATCCTTCAAATGAGCTATTTTTGGATTTTTCAGTATTCTGAAAAGACAAAATATCTGA
>SJYC01024094.1:0-43007 GCA_006408675.1 Madoqua kirkii | reverse complement strand
CCAACATTTTGAAATAAAAAATACCAATAAGAAATATTCATGAAAAATTTTAAAAATATTTACATAAAATCTAATATATTGCTAAAATGAAACTATAAAGTGTATTATAACATCAGTATTCTATATAAATCAGCTAAAATAGTTACTCACCATCCTAAAACAAGAAAATGTTCTGTGCAGCCTTAAAAACTCTTGCAACCCATTTTTTCAATTTGCTGTAAAGTAACATGCCACCCTCTACTGTTAAGAAACAGTAACATTCATAAGGCAGAAAACCTATTTTTTGCTCAACTGTTGCCACCTGGTGGCTATAAGATGGGTTTTTCACTACACCACAGCTCCCAATCGGCTTAACAGGTTCTACAAATCTCCATTCTCTAGAGGAAATGGCAACCCCCTCCAGTATTCTTGCCTGGAGAATCCCATGGACAGAGGAGCTTGGAGGGCTACAGTCCATGGGGTTGCACGACTTGGCAACTAAACCACTACTACTACTAAGTACCATATGAGACTTAAAGGTTTTAAAATATTTTTAAAAGGAAAAAGGCATTTGACTTTAAAAATGTAATATTTAGCAAATATTTACCAGGTCCTCTATACGTAAGCGTGTGTTATGTTGGTTACAAAAATGAAAAGGACTTGGTCTCCATCCTACAAAAAATAAAACAAAACACTTTACAGAGACACATGAATAAGCCAATCTTAAAATAATGAACCAAGGAAAAGAGAAATGAATAAATCAGCATGGACGAATAAGTGGACTTTCAGGTCACTGAAACCTGAGATCCCTTGAGATCGCTGAAAAAGGCAATCACATGAATTGTCCTTGATTAAATTCCTGCCTGCAGGGGAAAGTTCCTTTTAAGTATAACTTGCTTGGTTCTTATGAATATTTCGTATTTCTGAGGTGCATATATAGATATATGTGTCTACACTTTAAAGATAAGAATTTAACCAATGGGTACAGGGTTAACTTTCATTCATTTATATATATATATATATACACGTGTGTATATATATGTGTGTGTGTGTGTATATATGCATATATATATATGCTTCTCTGATGGCTCAGTGAGTAAAGAATCCGGCTGCAATACAGGAGACAAAGGAGATGCAGGCTCGATTCCTGGGTTGGGAAGATTCCTTGGGGGACAGCATGGTAACCCATTCCAGTATTCTTGCCTGGAGAATCCACGGACAAAGGAGCCTGGAGAACTACAGTTCAATGGGTCGCAGAGTCAGACATGACTGAGCAACTAAGTGTGCACACACACACACATTTTAATCAAAGCCCCTGGACTTTTAATATAAGTTTCATCTGGTTGGTGAGATGATAAAGGCCTAAAACAAGAGATGATTTTTACTATGGAATTTGTAGGCAGGGAAGCTAATTTTAGGGGGAAGAGCAAAGGTAAAAGATATCATGCTTTGTTTAGGGAACAGCAAATGTCTACGTTCCAAAAGCTTTCTTTAAAGCAGAAACCATGTTACAAATTAAATCTTATATAGAACCCAATATAAATAACAATAAGCATAGTATTTTGGTGGTATAAGTGCATTTTATCAGTTCAAATTCATATAATTTACTTAATATTAGTCAAAAACTGTGAACATGCAATTATTTTGATAAAAATTACAAACTAGTATCAGAAGTGAGGAATAACAACCCAGTTCTCAATTTCTGTATTTTGACTGCCCAATACCAAGAAAATCTACATATAATACCCCACATGTATAAGTGGGTGAGGAAACAGGCACTGTCACACACTATAAGTGGGAGTATGGTGCAGTCTATATCAAAACTCAAACTGTGTGTACCCACTTTTAGTCAGTATACATCCCATACATACGGATAAGGGCGTGCTCAGTTGAGTCTGACTCTTTGCAACCCCATGGACTGTAGCCCACCAGGTTCCTCTGTTCATGGAATTTTCTAGGCAAGAATACTGAGGCAAGTTGCTATTTTCTACTCTAGGGGATCTTCCCGACCAAGGGATTGAACTGGCGTCTCCAGCATCTTCTGCACTGGCAGGTGGATTCTTTACCACTGAGCCACTTCTTTTGCAATTCCAAGGACTGTAGCCCCATCAGACTCTGACAATGGGATTTCCTAGGCAGGACTAATGGAGTGGGTTGACATTTCCTTCTCCAGGGGATCTTTCCCACCCATGAACTGAACCCCTGTCTCCTGTACTGGCAGGCAGATTCCTTACCACTGAGTTACTGGGGAAAGTGAAAATGAAGTTGCTTAGTCGTGTCTGACTATTTGCAACCCCATGGACTGTAGCCTACCAGGCTCCTCCCTCCATGGGATTTTCCAGGCAAGAGAAACGGAGTGGGTTGCCATTTCCTTCTCTAGGGGATCTTCCCAACCCAGGGATCGAACCTGGTTCTCCCACATTCCACCCTATATAAATATGCAGAAAAAAATGTAAATGCTCACTGTAGCACTGTCTGTATTAAGGGGAGAAAAAAAAAAAAACAGCCTAAGAAGCTCACTAGTGAAGGTCTGGTTAGATAAATAATGCTACATCCAAACCATGGAATGCCAAACAAATATTTTTTCAGTGAGGTATACAGATAGCCTCTTGTATTTGCAGATGTGGCTAACTGTACCATTTATATAAAGGAGCTGAGTATCCAAGATTTGGGTATCACAGAGGATCCTGGAACCAATCCCTTGTTGGATAGGGACAAGGGTAAGCACACTACACTATACATATATAATGATAAGGAAAAATATTCAAAGTTATACTTAAGTGAGAAGAGCAATTTTCAGCAGAAGCAATGAAAATATACTGAGTACTCATTACCATGCCCCTGTACTAAGTGTTTAAATAATGAAATCATTTAATCTCATAATAATCCCATGATAGAGTTTCCTGTTATTAAAAAGAGGAAAAGAAGATACATGGATATTACATAACTTTCCAAGGAAACACAGGCAGTAAATGATAAAAGAATCATAATTCAAAGCAAGACCATCTGAATCCAGCGCTTTCATTCTTAAACATTAATGATGTAGTTCAAAAACCTGTATGTTTTTAAGTATATCTGTATATATACTTAATTTATACTCATATATGCATACATAAAATCTCTAGGAGTATACATTTATAAAAATACACCTTCCAGCTTTGAGAAAATGAGGGAAAGGAGGCTTTTATATGCACTTTGTAACCTTCGGTGCTATTTATATTCTCCTTTCACAACATCACTTTTATATTTTACAATTTTTTTCAAAAATCCTGATCACACAATAAAGACAAACTTTAATCATCTTGTAATGTCAGGATACTCTGCAACTGAATGGTTCCAGAAACTACGAAGAGCAAAATGAAAGATTTTTCACAAAACTGAATCTTTACACCAATGTCTATCAATTACTCATAGTCCTCATCAATAAATATGTCACAAAAATACTGAATGCCTCCAATAAACACTGCTGCTGCTGCTGCTAAGCTGCTTCAGTCGTGTCCGACACTAAAATAAAACTAACGTGGTGTGTTCGGTTTTCTTATTACTCTGGCAATTGCTCTTGCTCTGTTATTATTCTGGACTGCCGCTGCTAAGTCACTTCAGTCGTGTCCAACTCTGTGCGACCCCATAGACGGCAGCCCACCAAGCTCCCCTATCCCTGGGATTCTCCAGGCAAGAACACAGGAGTGGGTTGCCATTTCCTTCCCCAATGTGTGAAAGTGAAGTCACTCAGTCATGTCCGACTCTTAGCGACTCCATGGACTGCAGCCCACCAGGATCCTCCGTCCATGGGATTTTCCAGGCAAGAGTATTGGAGTGGGGTGCCATTGCCTTCTCCTGATTGATTATTCTGGACTAACACGTTTTATTAACATGCTCAAGCCTGTGCTATCCTCACTGGTTCAACTGTTTGTGAGCAGTCACACGGAAACCTCCAATTCAAAGACTGCCCAGTCTGTCTTGAAGTTCAAATGTGCAGTCCGTTCTATTCCTTCATTCATGCATCTGGCAAACACGGACTGCCCACCAAGAGTCAAGCACTGCAGTTTTCTGTAACCCAGGACACTACTCGTCTGTGAACTGTTTGGAACTGGTTCCCAAAGGGCTAAGTACAGAAACTGGGAGTTTATTTTTATACAGTTTAATCCAACCAGTCCATTCTGAAGGAGATCAACCCTGGAATTTCTTTGGAAAGAATGATGCTGAACCTGAAACTCAAGTACTTTGGCCACCTCATGAGAAGAGTTGACTCATTGGAAAAGACTCTGATGCTGGGAGGGATTGGGGGCAGGAGGAGAACGGGACGACCGAGGATGAGATGGCTGGATGGCATCACGGACTCGATGGACGTGAGTCTGAGTGAACTCCGAGAGATGGTGATGAACAGGGAGGCCTGGCGTGCTATGATTCATGGGGTCGCAAAGAGTCAGACACGACTGAGCGACTGAACTGAACTGAACTTTATGTCTGCTAGCTCGCTAGCTCAAAAAAATCTAATTTGTATTTCTGCTTATTTCTTCCATTTCACCTATCTAATAATTCTATCGTATTTTACAGAATTATTGCCTGGGGCAGATGGATTTTTTTTTTAAGGTCTTTTACAGAAAAAGTGAAGCACTGGTAGGTTAAATTACTTGCTCAACTTCATAGTTGAAGTCATTTACCTATCCACTGAATTAAGAAATATTTCTGAAGAGCCTGGGACACCAGACACTAAGCTCCACGCTGCGGCTACCGTGCACAAGAGAAGCCGAGAGCCTAGCCTCTGTCCAGCGTCAGGCACACTCGGAGTCCCAGGAGTCGCCCCAGACGCGCCGCCGGCAACTCTCGCTGCTTGTTTCCCTTCTAGCACTCAATTCAGAAGACGCGTGCAAAGGAGTGTGGACAACGCAGGCCCAACATATAGATACCATACAGAAGTACAACAAACCGACGAAAAATACGACCGCACACTGTTCCAAGCGACCAGCCCAGACTTTACTTCCTACACTGGGTCCCGCCCCCGGCCCCGCCTCTCGGTCTCATCCAACTAAGCCGAGCCCAACAAAGACGTCAAGCCCCGCCCTGCCCCGGGCTCCACCCTGACTCCGCCTCCAACCCCGCCTCCGGGCTCCGCCCCCACTCCGGCCCCGCTCGCCAACGAGCGCCTGGCTTAGCTCTCGCGACTCACCCTCGTCCGGCCGAGCTCCGCCTTCCGCTGCAGCTCCGAGAGGCGTTCCAAAGCGCTCGCGAAGCCGCCTGTGCGCGGCCTAGGCTCCGTGGAATCAGAACTCTCGCTTCCGGAACCACTCTCAGTGCCTGCTCCTCGACAGGATCGAGAGAACAGAAACACTCGCAGAAAATGACTCTCGGCAGTCACGGCACGGGTCCGACACAGCGCCGCCATGACGGATCCACGACCTCTGACCTTTGGCTTCTCCGCAAGCGCGCAGGTCGCGGGGCGGAGCAACGAAGGGCCGCCCATTGCAGAGCCCCGTGGGCGGTGGGCGTGGTCTGGCCGGTGGTGGGGCCAAGTGTGGGTCGGGAGAGCTTCGAGTTGATGGACAAAATCTTTGATGGCTATCAGCTATCCCCTGCTAGCAGCGGCCCGCTAAGTTTTGCCTGGAAAGCATTCTGACTCGCAGCAATTTCGCCCTCCCAGGTACCCCTTGGGCCTTGTGCTGCTGTAAATTCTGATAATGCGACACTTGCCTCCCGCGTCCCTCCCCAGAATGTCCGAAGGTTCTTAACCCCACCGCTCTTCAGGACTTTGCTCAACTGCGAGGTTCTCCTAGGCTATCTTATGTAGAATAGGAACTCCAAATACTCTCGGACCCCCGCCAGTTAACACTTATTAATATGCCATGTAGTTTACTTAACAATAATTGTGCTTAGCGTGTGCTCTGAATTTATGAACTCTTGGAAAAGACTGATGCTGGGAGGGTTTGGGGGCAGGAGGAGAAGGGGATGACAGAGGATGAGATGGCTGGATGGCATCACTGACTCGATGGACGCGAGTCTAAGTGAATTCTGGGAGTTGGTGATGGACAGGGAGGCCAGGCGTGCTGCGATTCCTGGGGTCTCAAAGAGTCGGACACGACTGAGCGACTGAACTGAACTGATGAGGGCAGGAATTGTGAATCCCTGAGAGTGAGCACATGGTAGGGCTTAAACATTTTGGGTTCCAAGTGTGTCTTTCTTTGCCTATTCTGTGGTCAGGCCAGCCACATTACAAAAATACTAATTTGAGACGTTTTGGGTCACCTCTGGCTGCAATCCCTTCTCTTAGGGAGTAAGTTCCTAATGCCTAAATATGCACCACGCAGAGGACCCACACTCACTTATGATTTTCTCCCTTCCGGCGCCATGTTAATTGCCAGAATTTGCCCACCTTCTTCAAAACTGTGCTGAACACCATAGTTGTGTTAATGAATTAAGCTGTCCATCCTTCTACCCAGCATTTTTATAATAATACACAATTATTTACTTGAGCAAGCACTGTTCCATCGCATTTGCAAGTACTTTGAGGAGAAGAATTTTTATGTATGACCCCAGACCCTATAATACTGCTTTTGACTATGAGACTTTTGTTTTTGGCCAGGCCAGGCATCTTGTAGGGAGTTTATTTCCCTTACCAGGGACTGAACCCTGAACTGGACAGTGAAAGCTCAGAATCCCAGCCAGTGGACCCACCAGTGAATTCCCAATATGCTTTTGACTATGGATTTTAAAACTCTGATATTCTCAATTGTGTAGACAGTAGAAAGAACACAAGAAGTGGACTAACCATTGTTGTTCAGTCGTTTAGTCGAGTCTGACTTTATGACCCAATGGACTGCGGCACACCAGGCTGCCCTGTCCATCACCATCTCCCAGACCTTACTCAAACTCAAGAAGCTGAAGTTGAATGGTTCTGTGAAAATCTACAAGACCTCCTAGAACTAACATCTAAAAAAGATGTCCTTTTCATCATAGGCAATGCCAAGAATGCTCAAACTACCACACAGTTGCCCTAGTCTCACATGCTAGTAAATTAATGCTCAAAATTCTCCAAGCCAGGCTTCAGCAATACATGAACTGTGAACTTCCAGATGTTCAAGCTGGTTTTAGAAAAGGCAGAGGAACCAGAGATCAAATTGCCAATATCCTCTGGATCATCGAAAAAACAAGAGTTCCAGAAAAACATCTATCTGCTTTATTGACTATGCCATAGCTTTTGACTGTGTGGATCACAATAAACTGTAGAAAATTCTGAAAGAGATGGGAATACCAGACCACCTGACCTGCCTCTTGAGAAATGTGTATGCAGGTCAGGAAGCAAGTCAGAACTGGACATGGTACAACAGACTGGGTCAAAATAGGAAAAAGAGTATGTCAAGGCTGTATATGGTCACCCTGCTTATTTAACTTATATGCAGAGTACATCAAGAGAAACACTGGGCTGGATGAAGCACAAGCTGGAATCAAGATTGCCAGGAGAAATATCAATAACCTCAGATATGCAGATGACACCACCCTTATGACAGAAAGTGAAGAACTAAAGAGCCTCTTGATGAAAGTGAAAGAGGAGTGAAAAAGTTGGCTTAAAGCTCAACATTCAGAAAGCTAAGATCATGGCATCCAGTCTCATCACTTCATGGCAAATAGGTGGGGAAATGGTGGCTGATTTTATTTTGGGGGCCTCCAAAATCACTGCATATGGTAACTGCAGCCATGAAATTAAAAGACACTTAATCCTTGGAAGAAAAGCTATGATCAACCTTGACAGCATATTAAAAAGCAGAGACATTACTTTGTCAACAAAAATCCATCTAACTAAGGCTATGGTTTTTCAGTAGTCAAGTATGGATGTGAGAGTTAGACTATAAAGAAACCTAAACACCAAAGAATTGATGCTTTTGAACTGTGGTGTTGGAGAAGACTCTTGAGAGTGCCTTGGACTGCAAGGAGATCCAACCAGCCCATCCTAAAGGAGAGCAGTCCTGAGTGTTCGTTGGAAGGACTGATGTTGAAACTGAAACTCCGATATTTTGGCCACTTGATGCGAAGAACTGACCCTGATGCTGGGAAAGATTGAAGGTGGGAGGAGAAGGGGACAACAGAGGATGAGATAGTTGGATGGCATCATTGACTCAATGGACGAGTTTGGGTAAACTCTGGAAGTTGGTGATGGACAGGGAGGCCTGGTGTGCTGTGATTCATGGGGTTGCAAAGAGTTGGACATGACTGGGCAACTGTACTGAACTTTCATCATAGGGGACTGGAATGCAAAAGTAGGAAGTCAAGAGATACCTGGAATAATTTAGGCATGTTTGGCCTTGGAGTACCAAATGAAGCCCGGCAAAGCCTAATGAGTTTTGCCAAGAGAGCATGCTGATTATAGCAAACACCCTTTCCAACAACACAAGAGATGACTCTACGTATGGACATCACCAGATAGTCAATACCAAAATCAGATTGAGTCTGTTCTTTGTAGCTGAAAAAGCAGCTCTACATAGTCAGCAAAAACAAGACTGGGAGCTGACTGTGGCTCATATTATGAACTTCTTATTGCCAAATTCGACTTAAACTGAAGAAAGTAGGTAAGATCACTAGGCTATTCAGGTATGACCTGAATCAAATCTCTTAACGATTATACAGTGGAAGTGACAAATAGAGTCTAGGGATTCGATCTGATAAGAGTGCCTGAAGAGCTATGGATGGAGGTTCGTGACATTGTACAGCAGATGGGGATCAAGATCATCCCCAAGAAAAGGTAATGCAAAAAAGGCAAAATGGTTATCTGAGGCGGCCTTGCGAATAGCTGAGAAAAGACGAGAAGTGAAAGGCAAAGGAGAAAAGGAAAGATATACTCATCTGAATGCAGAGTTCCAACGAATAGCAAGGAGAGATAAGAAAACCTTCCTCAGTGATCAATGCAAAGAAATCGAGGAAAACAACAGAATGGGGAAGACTAGAGACCTCCTCAAGAAAACTAGAGATACCAAGGAACTAACCTTAGAATAGTGCATAATTGTATGAATCACACATGACATTATTACTAGCCACCTGTATGGCAAGCCTTAATTTCAGTAGAGAGCTTAAATCCTGCTCTAGGTGAGTTCTCTCCTTTGGTACATAAACTGTTTATTTCTCTCACCTCTTGATGAAGTCTTGCCTAAAACATTTTTGCATTACTTTCTATGGCTATTGCTACTTCTGTTTCCCTTCAGGGGAAAAAAAAAAGTGGTGAAGAGCTTTGGCCAGTGCTCTTAGTTCTAATTCAACCTCCAGTCCTGATTGCAGGCAAGCAATTTTTTTTGTTGCTGGTTTCCTCACATACAACCAAGTTATTAGTCTCTATCTTAAGTTTAAGGAAGTGCTCTGTAAACTTAATCAGCATCTACAGAGCAAATGGGATCGCCAATATCCCAGCTCAAAAAAATCAATGGCTGTATTATATTCATGTCCTACCTTAGCCAGATGATAAATTCCTTTGTTTTGATAATGCATTTGGGGACATATTCTGATGTTTTTAAAGGATAAGTCTGTATCAATTAACTTCAAGCATGCCTAGTTCTCTGCCTTTGGTAGAGCAACAGAACATCAGATATGATACTGTCCTTCCCTATATTAGTGCCAATAGTAACATCGACCCTAAAGGCAGTATTTTAACATCATGGCCCTTTCTGATCCTGCTCCAGTTCTTTGAACCACACCTTCCTTCTTGATTTATTAAAAATAAAAGCTGCTTTTTTCCCATGTAGCTTGCAAGTTGTTAGTATACTTTGTAAAAATAGTAATGGCAGATGGCAAGTGAATAAAATATAATTTAAGTTCTGGCTCTTTGTCTGCTAGCTGTAATCTCATCTATAAAATCGTGACAGCATGACAGCCTTGAGTGAGGAATTGAAGTGGGTGTGAACTGCCCATCACCTACTGAAAGCTCAAATAGTGGCTACTAGTAGCTAGATGAAAGTGATCAGAAGGTGATTTGGAAGTTTATGCCTTTCAAGCATCCAAGAAAACCTGGGAAAAAAGGGCTAGTGATACACTGGAAATCCAGATGAGTATAACTGTAAAGATAAGTCCTTTCAACCATAGAGATGAATGCTATCATTAAGGAGACTGTGTATAAGATGACCAGAGATGGGCCATAACATTTAAGGATTTGGAAGAAGACAATGCCAGAGAATAGTCAAACAGGAAAATGAGAAAATAATTAATTCCAGAAACCAAGGGGAAAACTTTCAAGCATGTTGGGATGGAAAGTGTTAATAGTGAAGGTGGCCAAGCAGCATTTAAGTATGAAGTCTTGGCAGGTGATAGGCATGTGAGTTCTTTTGGCTCCTTTTAATTTTGGTTCATTTTTATTTTAGAATCAGAACATGGAAACTGAAATCTATGGTTTGCAGGTTTACTTAAAAGTGATAATGCTTTCTTAGTAACTGAAAACTAAATGGTTTAATCCAATTACAATGGGACAATTCACTAATTAATGGCCCAGTGTCTCTCCATTATGGGTAAAAATATGTTTTGTGATCTGGGTCTTAATATAAAGAAACATGCAATCCTTACATAGGGCCTTATGCAGCATCTCTAGCACAAACTGAGCAAAAAGTAACTACAAATGTCTTTGTGTAGTCAGCATGTAGATTTTTTGTTTGATAAGTTGATTCCATATAGCTACTTGTGGTTCTTTCTATACCCAGGATATGACAGGTCTGGAGAGAAGTTGTGTAATTAATGGATTTACCCCTTTCCTCAGCAGATAGGTAATACATACAAAATAACTCATGCCCAAATTATAGAATTTTTATTGTTTTCAAATACTATACAGAAAGAAAAATAAACAGTAGTATTTATTCATTAACAGATCCAGAAATAGTCCAAATTCAACATTTTTTCCCCTCTATTTCAGTAGTTTGAATTACTACTAAAATAATCCATTGGTTTCTACTCTCTTCCTTGGATTACTTTGGCTTTATAGGTGTAAGCATTCTTGCTTTATTTCCCACAAGCTCCATAAATTAAGGACATTCCTTTGTAAGAAGGGGTAATTTTAGGAATTGTTTTCTTCTATCACACTTCTTGAATCCTTAAGCATCTGAGCTCTCTTGTTGCTATGTTCTTCTAGTGTCAAACATGAAACACAGTAGAATAACCAGGATCCCTCTCTGGTGTTCTTAGTAATTACTGTGTTCTAAGTTGCTTGAGTATCTGTGAATCTGTAATATTGGATCTTCCACAGAGACTACTTGGAATAAGATTTCTAGGTTGATGTGTATTTTTCTACATTTGTTCTCCCTCTACTTTTTTGTTGCTTCTTTAGAGGCAGAGTGCTTTGCCATAGAAATGAAGTTTAGGTAGATGTCTATAAAAGTGTTTCTCAATTTTCTTCTTTTATGACCATCACCAGTACTGATGTACACCCATCCCACCTTCCAACCCTATCTCTGTCATTTCTCCCATAAAATAAAGAGATTTGAGGATATTTTGTTTACCTAAAGAAACCACTATCTTCTCCATTTTTGCCTTATTAAAAAGACAGGAACAGGGCAGGACATCCAAGAATCAGTGTGATGAAAGATGTGATAAAAGCAACTGAAAGACTAACTGGTTGAAAAAAAAACTTACCGGCCTTTTTAGTAACCATAGTATCTCTTTAAAAAGACAAATGTATACACATGGATTCCTCTGGGACAGTGCTTCAACAACCTTTGCCTTAAAGCCTTTTCAAGTAAATAATTTATGGTAGTCTGATACCATGAAGCAATGATATAAAGCAGATGGTTAAAAACTGCTTTTTTAAAAAAAGCCTGGGTATCAGTTGATTATGTACTACAACAAGCTGTTCCAGACCATTGGTCTCATAATAAATATTGAGACCTGTGCTACTGATACACAGAATTTATTAAGCTTTTCACATGTAATAGAGCATAGTTTCAATTGCATCTGAAGTGCTCACAAAAGCTCCAGCAATCAAAAAGGGCAGCATGTTACTTCATAACAATCAACACTTGTAGCTTTTCAGATTTGGTTTTCATATGATAATTTATCCCCAAGTAAATCTAGTCATGCTTTTAAAAAATGCTTTAGGTCACTCCAAACTTGGCAATTAACATTTGGCATAAACAACAATAAAACAATCACAACTTGATAAATAACAAATACAACGTTGTAGGCCATAACCATACACAGCATAAGGAAAAGATAGTGGTGATGAGTAAGTAACTACTAGAGTTAATTAGAGTACCTTGGCCTCCATGCAGATACTTCCAGAGGCTTTGGTTCAGTCAGCCCTGACACTCTTCAAAACAGGGGGCAATGCCTACAGTATCATTTTGTAATTTCTAACAAACTGAAAACAAGTAAGTAGAAAATGATGAGTTGATTTTTATTAATGCATGAAATCCTCAGGAATTATTACCAACCCCTTAGTATAAAAATTTTTCAAGTTATATAAGTCATATAACTTGGTGTGCTTATTTTAAATGCTGCTAAATGAATTAAGACAGTGTTTCCCCTAATGCGAATGATTTTAGCACTTTTCAGCTACCTAGATCTAAAAAAACTTTCAGGGTTTGGAACTGTATGTTTGAGGACAGTGTTCAAATTTCAAACTACTGATAATACAATATGCTTGATTTAGAATGTTACTTTATAATTTCTCCAAAACTAAAATTTTAATCTGGTGAAAAATAAGTAGCTATAAGTGGCATAATAACCATGACACTGAAATGGTTACTGTCACAGATGGTGATAAACAAAGGGCTCCACTCTCAGTTCACCTAGGATTTGAAATTACTGTACATAATGTCACTTACAAAACTATAAGAAACTGAATATAGAGCAGATTTATTTAGTCTGGTGTCTTTAGATACCCAAGATATAAGATACTTTATCCCCAAACAATATTCAAAAGTATTTTGTGTAGCTGGTAGTTCTTCCCTTGGAGGTAAAGAACATTTCGCCAAAACTCTTAATAAGCAGGATGCAGAGCATTTTAAAGAACAGTCTAATCTAGGAATCAAATATACAGAGATTCAAAGAGGAAACACAGAAACCTGTATAGAAGAAAAAGATCAAACTGGTAGCCCACACCCAGAGCAACTGTGTAAGCAATTATGATAACCCACAGCTTCTCATATCATTCCAGTGGGGATCCCCAGGTATTAGATGTGTTGTCATTGTGATATTTCCTAAATAAAGGGGCTGAAATGCACATTAAAGAGTGTTTCCGAGGAATAGATGTGAAGATACTTTTACATTGTTCAACCCACAAGCTATTTGGTCAAAGGAATATGTAAAGCTCAACAAAAGCACATCTGGTGGGAGTTCATGGCAATGTATGTTGACAAGATGTGCTTGGATCTCGCTCGCAGCATCTGGCAGTGAGTAGCAGAACCAAGGTCGGGGGCTCACAGGCTCTCCTGTGTCTGCTCCGGAAGAGGCTCCGTGGTGGTGGCACTAGCGCTTGCAGCTGAATTCAAGACTTCTCCGAAATCACCACCAGCAGGCTTGTTTCCCCCGACTTTAGACTTTGAAAAGTTCAAAAAGGGAGAGACATTATGAAATGCATACTTCGCTGACTCTGCATAAAGTAACTCAAATCTTACTTTGAAGAAAAAATAAACCAGGAGCCCAAGAGCTCAGTGACTATTGTATTTGTACAGAATTTAGTACTGCCGTTATGTTCCATGCAGTTTCATAGAAAAACTTAGGCAGTTTCCATGCTGAAAATATTCAAATTGGTAAATTCTACCCCTTTACTTCTTCCGCCTATCTGCTTATTGTTCTTCACAGGGAAATTTATCTTTATAAATGTGAAATATATAGAATTTTATAAGGCCTGTTATGCTAAAGAATCTACTGAACTGTCTCTATATCTAGATAAAGTTTTGTGAAATATTATGGAGTAAAACAAAGGAAAGAAACACATATATGTTTCCCAGACACAGCATGATGCTCTTAGCTCAGTTGTGACTGGCCACAGACTCATTAACAGTTGGAATATAGTTGAAATTTGCTCTCTCATTCTTTTTGGCCTCCTATCCAAAATCTCTGAATTGTCTGAAAAATTTGCATGACTTGTATCCACCGTATGGTTATTAAATTTATTAAAATATTCCTTAATTATAAGAAAATGTTAAGAAGACCTCTTGCAATTTATAAGTCTCAAGTAACTCCTCCCCACCACTGGTCCCTTCCTACTCCAAGGCCATGAATGGCAGTAGCACCTCCCAGTCAGACTGCTTTGTTATCCTTGGTCCTCTCCCATCTTGCTCCCCATCCAGTCAATCACTTAACTTTTTGTCTGTCACTTCTAAATTCTAAATATCTTTCAACTCTGTGCCACTGGCACTAGCTCGACTCATACGCCATCATCTTTGGCCTGATCACAACACCTTCCCCCACCTTGTCTCCTCCTCCAGCCTCTCTCCCCTTAGATCTGCAGGGCCAAAAGTGATCTTTCTAAAATGCATAGAAGAATGCATAACTCAGATTGTTTAAAATCTTTCAGTGGCTTCCCACTTTTTCTTTAACGTGGTCCATCTATCTCTCTAGCTATGCCTCTTGCTCTATAACCTATACCACAGTGAAAGTGCAGGTGCTCAGTCATGTCCAACTCTTTGAGACCCCATGGACTGTAGCCTACCAGGCTCCTCAGTCCATGGAATTTTCCAGGCAAGAGTAGTGGAGTGGGTTGCCATTTCCTTCTCCAGGAGATCTTCCCAACCCAGGGATCGAACCCGGGTCTCCCGCACTGCAGGCAGACACTTTACCGTCTGAGCCACAGGTAGGTCAGTAAAGTTCCTCAAAGGGTCCCCAAAGCTTCAAACATTCCTTTCAACCTGAAGGCCTCCATTTATATTACTGCATCTTCAGAGAAGTCTCTCTGACCTTCCTTCCTGCCAACGGTAACAGAGATTCCCACTACTGATCCTCACTGCACCCTTGACCTCCACTGTCCTAATGCTTTGTTGTTGTTTAGCCACTAAGTCATTTCAAACTCTTCTGTGACCCCATGAACTGTAGCCCGCCAGGCTCCTCTGTCCGTGGGATTTTCTAGGCAAGAATACTGGAGTGGGTTGCCATTTCTTTCTCCATGGCATCTTTCCAACTTAGGGATCGAAACTGCATCTCCTGCATTGCAAGCAGATTCCTTACCACTAAGCCATTTGGGAAGCCCTTACCCTCCCTTTATTTTCATTGGCCATTTCATTGCCTCAGCATCTTCAGAAAGCATTTGTGTCACTCTCGCTCACTGTGGTATTCCCAGTGCCCAATACTCATCTCCTGGTACACGGCAAATGCTCAAGAATCACAGTTAATGACTCAATCCAAAACCTAAATGAAAGTTCAAGTAGACTCCACGTTTAACTGAATATCAATCTAAGTTAGCAAAAACTATATCCCAAGCATACAACTATATTTTACAGCTTCCTTTGTGATATTTGTCTAATACATTATATCCTTTTAAAAATTACATTTTTTGAAATCTGAATGGTGCCTAGTAATATTTCAAAAACTGATTTTATAGAGTCTGAATATACTCAGGAGGAAAATACATAGTAATGACCTGGAAGTTTCTCCTCCTCTTCATTGTTAAAAGAACAGAGGCTGCCTGGTTTTCCAGCTAGTCATTTCAAAAACTAACACTCAGGGTAGATTTCAAGGAGAGACTATGATATTCCTAAAATTTTGAGAACTGAATTAGAGTAATTAGACTTCTTGGAATGCACAGTTTGTTTTCGGGAATTAACAAGAATAAAGCAGGCCTCTGGTACTGACCTAAAAGAATGACCGTGATGTATTTTTTTGCTCATCAAATATGTATTAAGTAGCTGCAGTGTGTCAAGGGCTCTTCCAGGCCACTGAAAAGCATCAGTGAGAAATAAGAACAGGGGCCTGCGTTTGTGGATTCATTAGAGCATGCATGCTGGGGGCATTAAATGAACAAGTTGCAGGGCTGTGTGTACAGCGTGATTCCTTTTTGAAAAACACATTTATGTACAAAGAGAAAAGGTGGGAGTAGTGTTTCTATATGCAAGAAAAAAAGATCCAGCTTGTGATCCAGCTTGTGATACAGTTTGGTTTTCTTTCTATTAGCATACTCTGATTCTGTAATTTTAAAAAGCTGTATTTAAAAAGAAGTGACTCAATTACAATTCTAAAAGATAAAATATGATTATTTTAAAGCTGATATAGATGAAATACTTAAGATATCAGTTTTTTCTAATACTTAAGTTACTAGTTTTAATTTGTTTTTAAGTTTATTACTTAACATATTTTATTTTAAACATATCCACCATAATTACCAGAATTAGTTTTGGAAAAAAATGATTATGGGCTTTGTACAAACTCTGTGGAGAAGGTTGGACAGTGGATGGGAACAAAACATCATTTCTCATCACTTGTGATCCTTGATGATATTATAGTTTCGAATATAATCTTGAAGATAATGCAATTTACAAATTCATAAAGTTGATTATTATGGGCAAATGTCCACCTTCACCAAAATCAAAGCAATCAAAAAATAAAAGTGAATTATCAGTGATCATCACAGCATCATCATAATAAAAATGTCCAATAATTAAGGACTGAACAAACAATATCCATTATAAGGCTATGCAAGCAGCCGTTAAACATAATATTGAAGAATGTTTAATAATACAGAAAAATGTTTATGACTTATGGTTAATTCTTTTAATTAAAAAAAATTTATTTGGCTACATCAGGTCTTAGTTGCAGCATATAAGATCTTCTTTGTGTCATGCAGGATCTTTCACTGTGGTGCACAGAATCCCTAATTGCAATTCTTGGGCTTAGTTGCTCCACAGCATGTGGGATCTTAATTCCCCAACCAGGGATCTAATCCATGCATTGCAAAGCAGATTCTTAACCACTGGACCACCAGGGAAGTCCCTGGTTAATTTTTTTTTAAGTGTAACAGTATAGTCCTACAATATGGTCCCTCAGTTGTAGGACCATATTTTTACGTTTTGTTTTATGTGCTTTTCTATATTGTTTTTAATTTTCTACAATGAGATTTGTATTACATTTTGTCCAATTACAAAAGTATTTGAAGTGAATAATACAAAAAGCAGCAGAAACTTCTGAAGTACTACTTTTAAAAATTATACATTTCAGCACTCATGCTGTCATACTACAATATATACTCGAAAAATTTTATTAAGAGTGTGTAACACCTTGGTTGGTTTAGTCGCTAAGTCATATCCAACTCTTGTGACCCCATGGACTGTAGTCTGCCAGGATCCTCTGTCCATGGGATTCTCCAGGCAAGAATAGTGGATTGGGTTGCCATTTCCTTCTCCAATGTATCACCTTAAATACCCATTAATAAGGTAAAGATTAAAGTTATTAAAGTTCTTCAAATATTTTTGAAAGGGAATTCTAATTTGAATAATCTACCCACAACAAAGAAAGTTCAGGCACCAAACAAGATAACAGAAAGACCCTGTTTTTTACTTGCCTTTAAGTTTTCAACCTTTTCTTCAAATGATTTGAAAGTTGGGGAGTTTCTATGGAGAGAAAAGAAAAACAAATAATAAAATTACACGCACTGAACAAAAATTTCAACAATTCAGAAAACATTAGTTGACTGTATTCCCCTTGGCCATTATTCTCAATCAGCAAAAGAACATATAAAGCATATGTAACATCTGTACCATAGGGATACATACAAAGAGTGTTTTATTATGTGAGATTATCAGCTTCTGTTCTAAGATTTCTACAACAATCTTTTGATTCTTTGAACTGAGCCAGTGTTAGACATATAGAAAAAATACATGTGTGAGAAGAGGGAACAAAGTCAGGTACAACACTGAGTCTATCACTTCCTCAACCAACTTGTCACTGTATAAGAAAAAGCCACTGTTAGCCAGTCTGACTGTGGTTAAAGTGCTACAGTCTAGAACTAATGTTAAGTTTATATGTTGCCTGGCAAGATTTCTACCTAAACCCACATCAGCTCAGCAGGACAAGCAAACCAGAGGAGGTTCCACACCAGGGATCCTGGTTCCCAGGAGCAGCCTAACAGGAGAAACAGAGACCAACAGGAAGGGAGGGGCAGGAAACTCAATTTGGCCACTTCACGAACCTGCCCCAACTAACACAGGCTCTCCAAGCCCACAGGAAGCCTCTCCCGTGCCTTCACATTCATCCACATTAGTTAGGGAGGATCACAGTGCCTGTGTGTTGCTTTTACCTGGGTTTCCAAAGCTTTTATACCATCCACCTGACCTCCAATATCCTTCCTGCTACCATGATGAAACAGGAGAAGGAAAAATGGGCTTCCCCCCTCCCACCATCGTGACAGGCAGTCGGTCCCAAAGGGTGATCCCCAGACCGGCCGTATCAGTGGCCCTTGGGAAGTTGTTTGCAAAGCAGATTTTCAGGTCCCACCCTAGGCTTACAGAATCAGAAAGTCGACATGAGCCCACCAGGCAGGGACTTTTAACAAGCCCTCCCGGTAGTTCCGATACACTAAAGTTCAAGTCAAGCGTACACTGTTGAAACATTCTCTGCCTCTATAGAGAGGTCAGGTGAGGTAGTAAAAGGTGCCACTTGCAAGTGCTTACAGATGAAAGAGGACACTAGAATGAGATCCCAGTTGGTTCCAGATGTCACAATGGGATGAAGGAAGTAGAAATGGGGAGGATGAGAAAAAGGAACAGTAACTAAAGCTAATGTGAACAGAGGAGGTGGGCCACCTACATCGATGAAAAGAAAAGGTTGATCAGATGAGAAGTGTTCAATTTTTTTTTAATTAAACAGATTCTAGAATGAAACAATTTAACAGGTTTACAAAATAAAGTAGAAATAATAATTCCTTTTTAAAATCACAAACATTTAATAGATTTCTTACACCACCCTAATAAAACTAGGAGGACCAACTGAAAAGCTAGTAACAGTTTTCACAGCTTGTTTAGAGCAGACTTGTAGCTCCTACTTTGGAACAGTTAAAGAGGAACATCTGGATAAAAAGTAAGAAAGCATCAGACCAACTACATTTTGTGAAAATATACTTTACCTCATAGCAGGCATGCTAATTGAGTGTTGAATGGAGCGTATGCTAAGAGGCAGCATTAAAAAGAGACAGAAATGGAGTTAGTAAAGTGGCGATTAGATATTATAAAAAGCAAACAAAACTTAGTTTTCTAGAATCTTGTTCTTCTGGCACCATAAAAAATCACTTGGTTTTTGAGGTGGAGGGGATCAAAGTTAGCACAACATAATAACTTTTATTCACGAGCCAATTTGATTCCAGTAGTTCATAATTCAGTTAATAAATCACCTTGGCATTTTTATAGCACTTTGAAAACTGTCGAGTGCTTTCACCAGCACCTGTAAGGCATCTGGCATCAAGGCTCAAGAGTTAATAATTTATAGGGCACAGCAGAATCATAAATGGAACTTAGGTCTTTGAACTCCTAATCCAGTGTTCACCACCTCCCCTCAAAAGATGAAGCACACACATACAGGTAAGTACACACACACACACACACACACAAGCAAGACCACTGAAGAGTTCCTGCAGCCATCATTCTCCCACACATTTGGTACCAGAACAGAAAGGTTTCAGTTACTATTTGACAACTTCATGTGACTTTAAAATGACATCACGTCTTAGTAGCAGTAGTCAGTTTTCTAGTAAGAAACCTGTACTTGCTCTTAATTAAACTAAATGTCCTTAAAGGCCATTCAAATAAGATGTGGCCCCCTGTCATTATACAACTTGCAGTTGTCAATCACCCTTGCTGCTGCTGCAGCTGCTGCTAAGTTGCATCAGTCGTGTCCGACTCTGTGTGACCCCATAGACGGCAGCCCAACAGGCTCCTCTGTCCCTGGGATTCTCCAGGCAAGAATACTGGAGTGGGTTGCCATTTCCTTCTCCAATGCATCAAAGTGAAAAGTGAAAGTGAAGTCGCACAGTCATGTCCATCTCTTAGCGACCCCATGGACTGTAGCCCGCCAGGCTCCTCCGTCCATGGGATTCTCCAGGCAAGAGTACTGGAGTGGGGTGCCATTGCCTTCTCCAATCACCCTTGAGCATACGCCTATTTGCATTCCTTTTCCTGACTGGTGGTGGGTATAAGCCCTATTCTGCACAGTGCAGAATCAAGAGGAGGAGATGGGGAAGGGAAGCAGAGAGCAATCACTGCTGCTCCTTTGGGCTCCCACGTCTTGGGAATGTACTATCCCCTCTGTTTAATAAAAAAAACTGTAACTGAGCTGTAACCAGTTAGTCATTTAGAATCCTTGCTACACTGAGATAGGAACTGAGAAATCCTGTCTGTGTGAGCTGTAATTAGTCTATCATCCCAAATCTTTGTTACGACGAGACAAGAATGGAGGGAGAAAGAGAAATCGACCTGACATGAAGCTGCCTCTATTACCACAGCCACCTCGCCAAAGCCACCTTCTACCGTCAGTAGAGTTCCACCCACCAAAATTAATCTTCTGGTAATCAACAAATTGTTTAGACTGAATGAAAAGAAAAACAAAACTATTTGATACAATTAAGATTTTTATCCTGGGATTGTGTAATTAAAACACTAAGGTGCTAATCAGTTAGTGGTAGGCACTTGAGCTAAAAACTCATGGAGGCTTTGATGTTGAGAAAGATATTTTTGGGGAACAGGTAAAAGTTGTAAGAATACAGAGGAGGCCAATTCCCAAAGAAAGATTTGCATATGAGCAGAGAGGAAGAGGAAAGGAAGCAGAGAGGACCATGAAGAAAAGAGGATTCAAGTGGGACAGAAAAGAGTTTGTTCATTTCTTTGGGCTCTAGAAGCTACCTTGACTTCTAACAGCTTTCCAATCTGCAGGACTAGTCTGGATGGGGCTGGGCTTGCTTCCTTTCCTTGTCTTGAATTACAAAACAACTTTGATTCTGTGCAACGCCTTTCCCTTTTTAGGGGAGCAGAGTCACAGTTTTCTATTCTTCTTAACCAAAAGACTATTCACTAGAACATTTTGGCAGAAATAATCAAATTCTGGCAAAAGAAAGTACGTAATAGCTAAGCCAGTGATAAGTTGTTTGTCCACAGGACTCACACAGTGAATGCCATAGTATCAACAAAATGAGAAAATGGGTGCATAAAGTAAGCGCAAATTCAGAAATGGACAGTTAATTCTGGTCATTGTCCCTAAGCATCTACATAAAAGATCATTTCCTCCAGTGGCTATCTGGTGTGTTCTGTGCCCCTTTAAACCAGCAGACAAGTTAGTTTAAAGGAACTAGGGCAAAGGCAGAGTGAGGAGAAAAATCATAAAAGTGAATTAATTCTAGATGCATCAAGTTGACTATGTAGTCAACATCCAGGGCACAAGTCAATTCAGGATTAAACTCCTTAAGAAGCAAGTCCTGATCGTAAAAAGTGAAAAACTGAATTGTAAATGTCACCTGGAATTTTCAGGGGATGAAGAATTAAAACAGGAAAGCAGTGGGGAGCTATGCTTGACTCATCAAGGGGTCCTCCCGGGATTAGGTAAGAGAAGGATGGTGGTGGAGCATCATTGAGAGGGGACATCAGGGGGACAGGGGAAACTGACCAATAGGGTAAACTGTTAGGAGAAGACTCAATAATGTTGGAAATACAACTTTTAAAAAATATTCTGTTTTTACAACATTACCATAGAAAAGTACTATCAATACGCTTCCAAGAAAACCAAAGTAGAAATGATAATTTGGGAGCCTTTTAACTTATTAAGTGCTGAGCAGATGCCAAAGATGTTTGTGATATGACTTAAAGAATGTTAAAAACGATCTATTTGAGAATTCTAAGAAATGGTACAGCATCTCCTGTAGAGGACTTTAGGATCCTTATGGGATGATGACAAAGTCACTCTTGCTGGTACTGCACTTCAGTCAGCAGCTACGGCAGATAAAGAATTTAAAGATTTGAGTACCATGAAGGATTCACTCACTAAATATGTGTAAGTGCAAATGTGTTACAGAAAGCAAGGAAGTAATTACAATAAGGTGTTCATTTTGTGATAAACACAGTTGAATTTCTGTATGTGTTACCTTGCATAATAAAAAAAAGATTAAGAAGAACAGAGAATGAAATCAGTTAAGTAATACAAAGTCAAGGTGTTGCCATTTTTGAAGTAGCCATTACAGCAGCAAGAACAAGGAATGCATATTAATTTCAAGTCCAACAAGGGCTTCTCTACCTGAACATCTCTACAACCCATACTCAGATGAAATTCTGTTTTATCGGTGGCTAGTCTGTAATCTAACAATCGGTCAGCTGTCTTTGCATTTCTAGCTTCCCTATGCAAGGTTACACAAAGTTTCAACTTGCTGCAACTTACATATCACCCCCAAATTCACTGATGTTCAGATATAATATGGAAAACTTCAAAAGCAAAAAGCCACATTGCTACTAGACCAGAACTGTCTCTAATAGATGTTAATATATTGGGAAGATTAGCATCTACAAAGCAAATTTTGTTGCAAGTTTTTCCAACTGGATTTCAACCCTCTAAGATTTCAACCTATAATCAAAGCGGGAATGTAAATCTGGATTCCTCAAAACACTAAAGGGAAAAAATCAAAGACGACAACCTGACTCACTCAGACACACTAAGTATTTTACAATCTAATATTTACTTTTACTTTGGAAGTTATTTTTTTAAAAAGCTGAACTGACTTTTTAAATGTTTGTTGTTTCTTACACAGTTGCTTGAACTTTTCATCCATAATAATATTAAAGGGGGAGGAGTAGAGGGGAAAGGAGAAGGAAGAATGTAGCAAGTGGCAGACAGAGAAAGAAGAGAGGCTGGTCAACATGTCTCAAAGCATACTGTGTGCCAAGCATGCTTTTAAGAGCCACCCATGTATTATTATTCCCTTTTGCCCTCAAAATAATCTCTTGATCACAGGTAATGAACCAAAGTAACTGCCAGACAGTGGCTGGAGGGTCTAAGTCTTAAGCTATTATTGCCCTGGGGAGACAGAACAAGGCAGAGGGGACCACAGGCTCCTGAACTCGTGTGTGCCTGGGTTCAAGTCCTGGCCTTCAGGCAGATGGCTGTGTGACCATGGGGAAGTCACTTAACCTCTCTGGGTCTCAGTTTTCCTCATCTGAAAAATCAAAAAACCAATAGTACCTACTATAACTGTTTACCATTATATTATTATTAGAGATGACTTTATTTTTATTTATTTATGTATTTGCTGTGTTGGGTCTTAGTTATTGCACATGGGATCTCCCTTGCATCATTCAGAATCTTTTGTAGGACCCCGCGGACTCTCTAGCTGTGGTGTGCAGGCTTAACTGACCCATGGCATGTGGGATCTTACTTGTCTGACCATGAATTGAACATGTGTACCCAGCATTCCTGTGTAACCCATGGAAAAGAAATATAAAAAAGTAAAATGGCTGTCTGAGGAGGCCTTACAAACAGCTGTGTAAAGAAGAGAAGTGAAAAGCAAAGGAGAAAAGGAAAGATATAAGCATCTGAATGCAGAGTTCCAAAGAATAGCAAGAAGAGATAAGAAAGCCTTCCTCAGTGATCAATGCAAAAAAATAGAGGGAAACAACTGAATGGGAAAGACTAGCGATCTCTTCAAGAAAATTAGAGATACCAAGGGAACATTTCATGCAAAGATGGGCTTGATAAAGGACAGAAATGGTATGGATCTAACAGAAGCAGAAGATATTAAGAAGAGGTGGCAAGAATACACAGAACTGTACAAAAAAGATCTTCAAGACCAAGATCTTGAAACGCTGGGCTGGAAGAAGCACAGCTGGAATCCAGATTGCTAGGAAAAGTATCAGTAACCTCAGATATGCAAATGACACCACTCTTATGGCAGAAAGTGAAGAGGAACTAAAGAGACTCTTGATGAAAGTGAAAGAGGAGAGTGAAAAAGTTGGCTTAAAGCTCAACATTCAGAAAACGAAGATCATGGCATCTGGTCCCATCACTTCATAGGAAACAGATGGGGAAACAATGGAAACAGTGTCAGAGTTTATTTGGGGGGCCTCCAAAATCACTGCAGATGGTGACTACAGCCATGAAAGTAAAAGACGCTTACTCCTTGGAAGGAAAGTTATGACCAACCTAGATAGTATATTAAAAAGCAGAGACATTACTTTGCCAATAAAGATCTGTCTAGCCAAGGCTATGGTTTTTCCAGTGGTCATGTATGGATGTGAGAGTTGGACTGTGAAGAAAGCTGAGTGACGAAGAATTGATGCTTGTGAGCTGTGGTGTTGGAGAAGACTCTTGAGAGTCCCCTGGGCTGCAAGGAGATCCAACTAGTGCATCGGAAAGGAAATCAGTCCTGGGTGTTCTTTGGAAGGAATGATGCTAAAGCTGAAACTCCAGTACTTTGGCCACCTCATGCGAAGAGCTGACTCACTGGAAAAGACTCTGATGCTGGGGGGGACTGGGGACAGGAAGAGAAGGGGACGACTGAGGATGAGATGGCTGGATGGCATCACTGACTTGATGGACGTGAGTCTGAGTGAACTCTGGGAGATGGTGATGGACAGGGAAGCCTGGCATGCTGCAATTCATGGGGCTGCAGAGAGTTGGACACGACTGAGTGACTGCACTGAACTGATAAATATTTTTGAATTAAAGAATGAATGAATAACTACAGCAACTGAAATTAGGATGTATGAGCATGAAAGATAGGAAAGTGCATTAAAGTTTTTCAAATTCTGGAACTTCCCTTGTGGTACAGTGGTTAAGATGCCACGCTTCCAATGCAGGAGGCCCAGGTTCAATACCTGGTCAAGGAACTAGACCCTACACGCCACAACTAACATGTGGTACAGCCAAATAAATTTTTTTTAAAAAACCTTTACAAGTCCAAATCAAAAGGTACCCTATTATAACAAAAGAGATCATTTCTTATTAAGTGGTAGAAAATTTCAGCAAAATGGAATCATCTGGAATAACCTGAATGAACCTCAAACCAATTTTAAAAAATTAAGAGGTTTACATGAAGAGACTCACAGGCCAAAAGGAGAAGGTTCCTCTAAAGAGAAAGGCAAATCCTCCTGAACATATCAGAAATACTTGTCTAATGAGGCTGCTGAATTATTGGAGCATGCTCTTACTAACATGAACATCAATTAAATACCTGCACCAAGTGAAATGAAAACGCTCCTTTAAAGTTTCTCTCAACAAAAATAAAGGCACGAGTCCGTATTTACCATGTATGTGCAGAAAACAAGCCAATAGCAGAGGAGGGACTGTGAACACACCACCAGGGACGAGATGTCTGGCCTCAGGGCTGCTCTGGCCTGCTGCTGACCCCCAGTTGTGAGGTTCTCAAAAACAGACATCTCTTGCTGTGTCTCTCTGTCGTTCTCTCTCTTTCTCCTTTCTTCTCTCCCTTTCTTTCCCTCTCTCTCCTTCTCCCCACCCTTCCCCTCCTCTTCCTCTTCCTTACTCACCCACCCAAGGCACAGACAATATCTACACCTCAAGTGCTAACTTATTAACTGATAACGTGTTAACAGTACAATCAAAACTGTTGCTGACTCTAACAATGCAAGTCAGCAAAATGCCCGCAATTCCATCAGAGACTGAAATCCTCGCCACAAGTCTTCTGGTTTAGCATAAACTTGGAACAAAGGGTAGTCAACAGGATTACCAACTACTGCAAGCACTGGCAAAATGGGGGCCCTGCATCCACCTCCACGAGAGGAAAGGCCATGCTGCTCGGATGGAAACCCTGAGGCCTGCTGCCCACGTTCCCCTTCGTGTACAGTTCTCAGGAGCACGTGGTCAGTATTTGCCTCTGTGACTCACTCACCTAAAAAGATGTAGATTTTTTATACATGTTTTCTATTATATATGTTTTATATATTTCTATTATGTTTTCATATATTTTCCATTATATACAAATCAGATTGCAATCAGAACACCTTGATCGAGAAATGATCTTTTAAAGTGAAATTAACTCAACTGAAAAGTTGAGTTCAGTTCAGGCACTCAGTCTTGTCCGACTCTTTGTGACCTCATGGCCTGAAAGAATGAATGAATAACTACAGCAACTGAAATTAGGATGTATGAGCATGAAAGATAGGAAAGTGCATTAAAGTTTTTCAAATTCTGGAACTTCCCTTGTGGTACAGTGGTTAAGATGCCACGCTTCCAATGCAGGAGGCCCAGGTTCAATACCTGGTCAAGGAACTAGACCCTACACGCCACAACTAACATGTGGTACAGCCAAATAAATTTTTTTTAAAAAACCTTTACAAGTCCAAATCAAAAGGTACCCTATTATAACAAAAGAGATCATTTCTTATTAAGTGGTAGAAAATTTCAGCAAAATGGAATCATCTGGAATAACCTGAATGAACCTCAAACCAATTTTAAAAAATTAAGAGGTTTACATGAAGAGACTCACAGGCCAAAAGGAGAAGGTTCCTCTAAAGAGAAAGGCAAATCCTCCTGAACATATCAGAAATACTGTCTAATGAGGCTGCTGAATTATTGGAGCATGCTCTTACTAACATGAACATCAATTAAATACCTGCACCAAGTGAAATGAAAACGCTCCTTTAAAGTTTCTCTCAACAAAAATAAAGGCACGAGTCCGTATTTACCATGTATGTGCAGAAAACAAGCCAATAGCAGAGGAGGGACTGTGAACACACCACCAGGGACGAGATGTCTGGCCTCAGGGCTGCTCTGGCCTGCTGCTGACCCCCAGTTGTGAGGTTCTCAAAAACAGACATCTCTTGCTGTGTCTCTCTGTCGTTCTCTCTCTTTCTCCTTTCTTCTCTCCCTTTCTTTCCCTCTCTCTCCTTCTCCCCACCCTTCCCCTCCTCTTCCTCTTCCTTACTCACCCACCCAAGGCACAGACAATATCTACACCTCAAGTGCTAACTTATTAACTGATAACGTGTTAACAGTACAATCAAAACTGTTGCTGACTCTAACAATGCAAGTCAGCAAAATGCCCGCAATTCCATCAGAGACTGAAATCCTCGCCACAAGTCTTCTGGTTTAGCATAAACTTGGAACAAAGGGTAGTCAACAGGATTACCAACTACTGCAAGCACTGGCAAAATGGGGGCCCTGCATCCACCTCCACGAGAGGAAAGGCCATGCTGCTCGGATGGAAACCCTGAGGCCTGCTGCCCACGTTCCCCTTCGTGTACAGTTCTCAGGAGCACGTGGTCAGTATTTGCCTCTGTGACTCACTCACCTAAAAAGATGTAGATTTTTTATACATGTTTTCTATTATATATGTTTTATATATTTCTATTATGTTTTCATATATTTTCCATTATATACAAATCAGATTGCAATCAGAACACCTTGATCGAGAAATGATCTTTTAAAGTGAAATTAACTCAACTGAAAAGTTGAGTTCAGTTCAGGCACTCAGTCTTGTCCGACTCTTTGTGACCTCATGGCCTGCAGCACGGCAGGCTTCCCTGTCCATCACCAACTTCCAGAGCTTGCTCAAACTCATGTCCATCAAGTTGGTGATGCCATCCAGTCATTTCATCCTCTGTCGTCCCCCTCTCCTCCCACCTTCAATCTTTCCCAGCATCAAGGTCTTTTCAAATGAGTCAGGACTTCGCATCAGGTGGCCAAGTGACTGGAGTTTCAGCTTCAGCATCAGTCCTTCCAATGAATATTCAGGACTGATCTCCTTTAGGATGGACTGGTTGGATCTCCTTGCAGTCCAAGGGACTCTCAAGAGTCTTCCCCAAAACCACAGTTGAAAAGCATCAATTCTTCAGTGCTCAGCTTTCTTTACGGTCCTACTCTTACATCCATATATGACCACTGGAAAAACCATAGCTTTGACTAGACAGACTTCTGTCTGCAAATAATGTCTCTGCTTTTAAATATTCTGTCTATGTTGGTCATAGCTTTTCTTCCAAGGAGCAAGTGTCTTAATTTCATGGCTGCAGTCACCATCTGCAGTGATTTGGGAGCAAAAAAAAAAAATGTCTTGTCACTGTTTCCATTGTTTTCCCATCTATTTGCCATGAAGTGATTGGACTGGATGCCTTGATCTTAGTTTTCTGAATGTTGAGTTTTAAGCGAATTTTTCCACTCTCCTCTTTCACTTTCATGAAGAGGCTCTTTAGTTCTTCCTCACTTTCTGTCATAAGGGTGGTATCATCTGTGTATCTGAGGTTTTTGATATTTCTCCCGGCAATCTTGATTCCAGCTTGTGCTACATCCCATCCAGCATTTCTCATAATGTACTCTGCATATAAGTTAAAAAAGCAGGGTGACAATATGCAGCCTTGATGTACTCCTTTCCCTATTTGGAACCAGTCTGTTTTTCCATGTCCGGTTCTAACTGTTGCTTCTTGACCTGCATACAGATTTCTCAGGAGGCAGGTCAGGTGGTCTGGTAGCCCCATCTTTTGAAGAATTTTCCACAGATTGTTGTGATCCACACAGTGAAAGGCTTTGGTGTAGTCAATGAAGCAGATGTTTTTCTCGAATGCTCTTGCTTTTTCAATGATTGAACGGATGTTGGCAATTTGATCTCTGGTTCCTCTGCATTTTCAAGCTTGAACATCTGGAATTTCACAGTTCACATACTGTTGAAGCCTGGCTAGAGAATTTTGAGCATTGCTTTGCTAGCATGTGAGATTAGTGCAATTGTGCAGTAGTTTGAGCATTCTTTGGCACTGCCTTTCTTTGGCAATGAAAGGCATGAATGGAATGAAATGTACAGACTGGAATGAAAACTGACCTTTTCCAGGCCCGTGCCACTGATGAGTTTTCCAAATTTGCTGGCATATTGAGTGCAGCACTTTCACAGCATCATCTTTCAGGATTTGAAATAGCTCAACTGGAATTTCATCACCTCCACTAGCTTTGTTGGTAGGGATACTTCCTAAGGCCCATTTGACTTCGCCAGGATGTCTGGCTCTAGATGAGTGATCACACCACCATGGTTATCTGGTCATGAAGATCTTTTTTGTACAGTTCTTCTGTGTATTCTTGCCACCTCATCTTAATATCTTTTGCTTCTGTTAGGTCCATACCATTTCTGTCCTTTATTGTGCCCATCTTTGCATGAAATGTACCCTTGGTATCTCGAACTTTCTTGAAGAGATCTCTCGTCTTTCCCATTCTATTATTTTCCTCTTATTTCTTTGCATTGATCACTGAGGAAGGTTTTCTTCTCTCTCCTTGCTATTCTTTGGAACTCTGCATTCAAATGGGTTTATCTTTCCTTTCCTTTCCTCCTTTGCCTTTAGCTTCTTTTCTTTTCTCAGCTATTTGTAAGGCCTCCTCAGACAACCATTTTGCCTTTTTGTATTCCTTTTCTTGGAGATGGTCTTGTCACTGCCTCCTGTACAATGTCATGAACCTTCATCCATAGTTCTTCAGGCACTGTGTCTATCAGATCTAATCCCTTGAATCTGTTTGTCACTTTCACTGTATAATCGTAGGGGATTTGATTTAGGTCATACCTGAATGGTCCAGCGGTTTTCCTTCTTTGTTCAATTTAAATCTGAATTTGGCAATAAGAAGTCCATGTCCTGAGCCACAGTCTGCTCCTGGTCTTGTTTTTGCTGACTGTATAGAGCCTCTCCATCACCCTCTGTGATGTCCCACACTGTCTGTGGAGTGTGTTCCTCTCTAAATAAACCTACTTCTTATTTATCACTTTGTCTCTCACTGGATTCTTTCTGAGATGAAACATCAAGAATCTGAGGTTTATTAGGTCCTGAAACCAGATGGCAATGACTAAGGGCTTTACTCAATTTTTAACCTGTAAGAAATAATTCCAAAATGTACCTCTCTTATATCTCCCACTTTCAAGTTGTAATATGAAGCCTAACTTTAACCAGGACATGCACTGACACATAATATATTGATACACAAAGAATACATTATTCATTAATAATTAGAGTGAAAATGTTAGACAGAGTATGATCTTAATTGAATTTTTTTAATGAAATGAAAAAAAGTGACTGTGTAAGCAATAAGAAAAGAGCCGCCCAACTCATATTATTTCCAGTGAATTAATAAGACAGATAGTTCTTCAGGCACTGTGTCTATCAGATCTAATCCCTTGAATCTGTTTGTCACTTTCACTGTATAATCGTAGGGGATTTGATTTAGGTCATACCTGAATGGTCCAGCGGTTTTCCTTCTTTGTTCAATTTAAATCTGAATTTGGCAATAAGAAGTCCATGTCCTGAGCCACAGTCTGCTCCTGGTCTTGTTTTTGCTGACTGTATAGAGCCTCTCCATCACCCTTGTGATGTCCCACACTGTCTGTGGAGTGTGTTCCTCTCTAAATAAACCTACTTCTTATTTATCACTTTGTCTCTCACTGGATTCTTTCTGAGATGAAACATCAAGAATCTGAGGTTTATTAGGTCCTGAAACCAGATGGCAATGACTAAGGGCTTTACTCAATTTTTAACCTGTAAGAAATAATTCCAAAATGTACCTCTCTTATATCTCCCACTTTCAAGTTGTAATATGAAGCCTAACTTTAACCAGGACATGCACTGACACATAATATATTGATACACAAAGAATACATTATTCATTAATAATTAGAGTGAAAATGTTAGACAGAGTATGATCTTAATTGAATTTTTTTAATGAAATGAAAAAAAGTGACTGTGTAAGCAATAAGAAAAGAGCCGCCCAACTCATATTATTTCCAGTGAATTAATAAGACAGCACATACTGAGCCATACTTAGGTATATTTGCTTAATCTTCTCCAAAGTATACAGAAAAAAATGGTGGTATGAACTGATGAAATCCTTCTTCAACAGCACTTACATAGTTTTATTATTTTTGTTTACATTACACCTAGTGTTGTTTTATAATTAAGTATGAACAGGGCTCTTCCATTCTTTCGAGGCCACGCCACACAGCATGCAAAATCTTAGTTCCCTGCTGGACAGTGGTTAAGAATCCACCTTGCAGTACAGAGGACGTGGGTTTGATCCCCAGTCAGGGAATGAAGATTCCACATGCCCCAGAGCAATGAAACCTGAGTGCCGCAACAACTGAGCCTGCATGAAACAATGATGATACCAAGGGCTGCAACCAAGACCCAAGGCAGCCAAATAAATAAAAACAGTAATAATAAGGCCGCACAACACAGCATGCGGGATTTTAGTTCTCCAACCAAGGGTTGAAGCTGTGCCCTGGGAATGCAGCATCTTACCCACTAGACCACCAGGGAAGCCCTAGGGCTCTTCCATTCTTAACTCATTCCTGGGCCCCACCTCCCTTCCCCCATTCCATGCACTCAAAGATTTAAGCTCTTTCTTAATAAGAACTGTGTCTGGTGTAAGTTATATCCTTTGGATCCGTCCACAGTGTACACCTTAATGTTAGCAGAATGGATTATGTGAGTGAACACATCCTTACACAAAGTCATAACGTTAGACAAAATTCTCTTAATAGTTTCCTAAAGCACTTAGGCCATTTTCACTTGAACACCAAAGATACAGAATTGATTCCTATCACTGATTTCTTGTTTGTTTTTTTTAAAAGCACAGTTCTAAATATAAATAGTTTAACACTCAGAGTTTGTTTATCTCCCTGACTTACTCTTTCAGAGATAAGTGAGAGAAAGCCTCAGTTATAAGTATTTACTTGATTACTTAAGAAGGCACAATGCTAGCCACAGCAAGTGACTGCTTGAGAAGACAATTCACGTTAATAGGAACAGAGATAGAGACTAGTGTGTTAACTTTCCTACTTATACTCAAAAGACCTTCCACCTTCGTTTTCTCTAACTACTAATTGGATAATCAGGGAGTCTATATGCGAGGGAGAGGAGAGGTTTGCTCAGTATGACAAAGATTCCTTCCAGAAGGGAAGGTTTGGGCTGACATCTTTTTAACATGCTTTCTTTTTTGGCCTAATACACTTCATTTCTCCTTTTACAGCTATGAAATGTCCTTGCGTGCAGAGTTACAGAATACAACTCGTGTAAAGAAATAATAAAATAGTAAACACTAGAGGCTAACAAAACAAGTACTAAAACATGCTGAATCACGGTATATTATCTTAGGCATATTTTACCATAATTTAAAAAAATGTCACAGTAACCTGGAAAGAGAAAAGACTAACACTGTGAGACAGTACATATGCTGTCTATTACAACTGCATAATGGGAGCCAGGTGAAGGGGGATTCCAACATCCTGACATAGGCACCAAAGAAATTACAGCATCAAAAACAAACAAACAAAGTCAGACATTAAAAGGGAGGAATTCTGCATGCCATGGTAAAGCTGATTCTTTTTTACCAAACACACACACACACACACACAAAGAAAGTAAAATGTCAAAATCATTTCCATATCCCTGGAATCATGTGTCAAATTATTCTCCTTTTAATGTATCCATTACCCATGGTATACAAGAAACCCTCCCTTGAAAACAGGAATGCACCAGAGAAAAGATATTCCAAAATGCAAGATTATGTAGTGGACAAACACGACCATCCATGTGGCATCATAGCCTAAGCACACTTGTCTTAGACGAGAGCTGGGCTGTAGCGATGGTTTACACTCTCCTTACCTAAAGGAATGTGAAAAGGCTTGCAATCTGCAAGAAGCCAGAGTAAGCATTAAAAAAGAAAGGAAGTTCTGGTAAATCTAAAACAATTAAATAACCTACTTTTTAAGAGCTGTGTAAAGTTTTAACTGAATTCTAAAAGGCTACACAATCAGGAGTTAGCACAGAAAGAAAAGAGCTTACCTAAGAGAAGTATATATAATTGTCAAAAGGGTTTAAGAGAGCTGTGTTTATTACGTTGTGTTGAAATGATAATAGTCCAAATACAATGAGAAAGTCATTGGGTATTTTTGGTACAAGTGTAAGACCAATTAGCCAAACTTATTCAACCAACAAAATTCTGGTTGTAAAATCTACTTTCCCCACAAAAAGAAAACACAAGGTCATGCAATCTGAAGGGTTTAAAAAAAACAAAACACATAAATCTTGCATGCCAACGGAAGCACAGCCAATTTAATCCACATGTGTCATTTTCAGCACTATTTTAATCCACATGGTGGGTGGCATGAGGTTACTGGTGGACACAAAAGCACCCTGAAGCGGTTTTATCAAAATGACCAGGAAAATTCTGCAGACACATTGAAAATAAAATGCAAAATCAATAGCTCAAAACAAGATTTTGGCCTGGGCATGAACATAGATGGTACAAAGGAGTACACAGATGAGTATGTGGCAAGCACACCATGGGCTAAAGATGCACCACCTGGAAGTAAAGGCAGGACTCAGTGCTCCCAGACTCATCCCCGCCAGACACAGGCTCCGCTCACAACCACAGGTCTGCAGCCACATACTTACCCCATGTGATCAAGAAGGGCTAAAAGAAGGAGAGTTCACAACCAGAAGTTTTCAACAACTTCAAATGTATTCATAAGACAATCAGTTTGAGGGCTATGCCTAGAAGGATTTAGGGATGCATTGCAGGTACTGGTTTGAAGGAGGGCTCTTCCTCACTCAAACGGAGGGGAGTCCAACATCAGCCAGTACCAGGCAGGAAAGAAATGCAACCGCAATAACAGATTTTAATCTGCCTCATCCTAAAGCAAGGAAAAATGAGGACGTACTTTACATCTTCCAGCTTTTTGGTGATGACAGAGCCAACAGACGAAAAAGCAGCTGAAGCCTTCTGTCCGGCCTGAGATAAGGTTTCAGAGGTCTTCTTGTACCTATATTAAATTATAAGAGAACAGAGCAAAGAAAGTAAGCTAACCTTTCCAATAGCCATTATTTGGTGAAAGAGGATGAGATGGTTAGATGGCATCACCGACTCAATGGACACACGTGTGTGTGCTAAGTTGCTTCAACTGTGCCCAACTCTTTGTGACCCTGCTACTGCTGCTACTGCTAAGTCACTTTAGTTGTGTCCGACTCTTAGCAACCCCATGGGCTGCAGCCTACCAGGCTCCTCCGCCCATGGGATTTTCCAGGCAAGAGTACTGGAGTGGGGTGCCATTGTCTTCTCTGCTTTGTGACCCTATGTAGCAGCAAACTCTAGGAGATAGTGAAGCCCAGGGAAGCCTGGCATGCTGCAGTCCATGGGGTTGCAAAGAGTCGGACGCGACTTAGCGACTGAACAACAACAATCTTTCTAATATCCATTACGTAGAGTTCAGTGATCACCACCTCTTGGAGAACTCTCAAGAAAAAAAAATAGAACATCCAAAATTCTTCATGAGTGCCAAGTCAACATCATCACATCATCTTTTACTTAACCACCATTTCAAACACAACCTTTTGCAGTACCCTAGGACAGCTAGAAAGGCCTGTAAGCAAGGCTGAAGAAATCTGGGTAAGAGTTAAAAACAATTATGAAGCCAAGATCAAAATGGGCCAGAGGTTAAATGAAACTATATCTCTGATTTTTTTTCCTGTTTCACTTAAGCTAACAAAACAGAAATGAAATCCAATTCCTCACATTCCTTTCACAACTTTATTTTCTAAGGTGGGATCCAGGAGTACTTTTTATCACCCAAATCAATTTGGGGCACATAAAGAGATTTTTCAGTTCTCCCTATATGTAGAGTTACCAAATAAGGACTGGTGCATTCTCAACAGGGTACGTAAAAGGTACAACACTTCAAATGACTCAAGTGGGATATTTGCTGTAGCACAAAAGCAGAAAATTTACCACCTCCCTCCTCCCATTTATGCAGGGTTTAGTGAAGAGAAAAACTGAAACAGACAAAAGAATATGGTTCTTACTCCAAAGAGGTTAAGATCCCCACATTGTAGAAAGGGATGTTCAGGCATTTTTACTTACCTTGTTAAGATCAAATACCAAAAAAGAGAAAAAGAGAAAATGTTTAAGATGATACAAGGAATGTCCTGCATGTTCTTCTGCTGCCTACTTAAATGGATAGAAAGAGAACCCAAGCGGGTGGGTACCCCCATGCTGTCACGTTAGGATGCAGTTAGCCTTGCTAGTGCTGTCACCAGCTCAGCAGACAGGACTGCACAGAGAATACCTTTTGGAGACTCAGGAAACGAAGCTGAATCTTGATAATTCTGTACCAAAACCGTGTGATCAAAAAGGACCAGAAGATTAAGGAGTGGTCCTCTGCCATTGGCACACATCAGAGATGGTGACCTGAGAGAGTCTCATGCTGTGTATAAAGCAGGGTTAAAAAATAAATAAAAAGACTGGCTCTGTACTTGGCCAGATCTTAGTTCAAACAGTGCCTCCAGACTTTGAGAGATTTGTGACCTCAACACTGATCTGATCCTGTTTCCTTATCTATGGCTAACTCACTACCCACTCTACTGGGTTATTCTGAGGACCAAGTGACTCATGCATATATCTGGTAAGTTAGTATATAACATTTTAAGAGCTTAGATTTTATTTCCTCAACTCACATAGGAGGCTGGTTTTCTCTCTATACCCTAGACCAGTCCAAAAGAACAGTTGGAGAAGACTTAGATGCACTTGAGAACAGGCATGGTGGGGAAGGTTGCCCTGCGCAGTATAGACAAAACCTGCAGAAACCTCCTCAGTCCCTTTCCGCCCCTCCCCGCTTCCAGACAAAAAGAGCAAAGCGTCCTCTACATTCTCTAGAAAAAGGTGGGGTCAAGGGCACATACGCAGATGTAGCTGTCACATCTTGCCACCCTTTGGCAATGTTCTGTTTTAGTTCCTGTAGTGAATTGATCCCAAGTTTCCGCTTGATCTCCGCTAGGTGCTTCTCTTTTGCTGCTAACACTTGAGACAGAGTCTGGATTTCTTCTTCTACCTGCAAGGAGTGAGATTGGGGTAGGAATAAAGTCAAAGAGTTAAGATGATAAGCCCAAAATTATACTCAAAATTCCAGCCGTTTTAAAACATTTTGGATTCATTTCTCTGCCTCTTTTAAAATAATATGTGAAGCAAATGGGTTGCTTGTTGATCTCTCCTGTAAAACTGCTTTTCTCTCTTCCTATATTTCAGCCTTGAGTTGTTCTCAGTCTCTCCCCTCTTCTATACTTACTTACTCAGTTTTATCATAGAGGCTCAGGGTTCACACCTTTACATAGATAATATTCAAATTATTCTAACAGCTTCTCTCCTGACTGCTGGGTCTGCATTTCCAGCTGAACACTGCTGCTTGAATGCCCATAAAAACTCACGTTTATGTATTAAGTTAAACTAATCTGAAGTGAAAAGTGAAAGTGTTGGTCGCTCAGTTGTGTCTAACTCTTTGCAACCCCATGGACTGTAGGTTGCCAGGCTTCTCTTGTCCACGGGATTCTCCAGGGAAGAAGACTGGAGTGGGAAGTCATTCCTTTCTCTAGGGGTTCTTCCTGACCCAGGGATCGACCACCCAAACAATCTGAATTCCCACCAAAATACATACAACCATGCCAAATCAAAACACAGAGAAATTGCATATTTGCATATTTCATATATGCAATACATGCATGCCTACATGTATTATGCATACATGTATTATACATGCATACATGCTAAGTTCCTTCAGTAGTGTCCAACTCTTTATGACCCCAGTCCATAGACTATAACCCGCCAGACTCTTCTGTCCACCGGATTCTCTAGGCAAGAATACTGGAGTGGGTTGCCATTCCCTCCTCCAGGGAATCTTCCCAACCCAGGGGTCAAATACATGTCTCTTGCGTCTCCTTCACTGGCAGGTGGGGGTTTTGTTTTGTTTTGTTTTGTTTTACCACTAGCACTACTGGGAAAGCCCCATATGAGTTAATATTTCCAATATAAATCACAGTTCATACTGTCAATCTTTGTACCTGTCAAAGTCACAGGCATAACTAAAACATACTCTCTTCCAGAGTCCTGCAGAAGTGTAGGCCCCTCTGATGCTGACTGACCAGCCTCAGCTTGGTAGTTAGAAATAGGCTCCTGACCCATCAAGTGGCTACCAGCCAGTGAATTGCCTGACGTGCCAAGGGATGCTCGAATAATCAGAGTCTCATTCAGGAATGTAGTTTGAGAAACTAAGATCACACTGGGAGGAGAAACTGGAAAGACTTGGATAAAGAAGCCCTGAAGGACAGGTGGGGCACAGCAAGATTATGTGATGTTACAGAAGCTTAAATACACTCAAGGAGGCCAAACCTATAAACAGAAGCTATGAACCAAAAAAAAAGTAGAGGAAAAGGCACAGCTAGGAAAACAGAGGGAAAGGGGAGAGCCACAGAGAGAAACAGACAACCAAGACTTCTTTTGTCCTAGAAGTCGAAAATCTCAGGTCCCTGAAGTATAGCTGGCCCTCCGTATCCACAGGTTCCACATCCACAGACGCAACCAACTGCAGATTGAAAATATTCAGGGGAAAAAAGTTCCAGAAAGTTTCACAAAGCAATATCTTGAAACTGCCATGTACTGGCAATTATTTACATAGCATTTACATTGCACTAGGTATTATAAGTAATCTAGGGGTTCTGGTGGCTCAGAGGTTAAAGTGTCTGCCTGCAATGCAGGAGACCTGGGTTTGATCCCTGGGTTGGGAAGATCCCCTGGAGAAGGAAATGGCAACCCACTCCAGTATTCTTGCTGGGAGAATCTCACGGACAGAGGAGCCTGGTGGGCTACAGTCCACGTGGTCACAAAGAGTCGGACACAACTGAGCGACTTTATTTACTTACGGGTCATTTAAAACATATAGAAGGATGTGCATAGGTTATATGCAAATACTATACCATTTTATATAAGGGACTTGACCATCTGTAGATTTTGATATTCACAGGGGTCCTGGAACCCACCCCCTGCAGACACTGAGGGACAACTGTATGTTCATTAATATTCAAGACCCTCAGAAGGAAGCTTCTCTAGGCCTGTTGCAAAGCCATATCTCAGTCTTGACCTACACAACACTTCCATGAGTTCAAAACAGCATGGCCTTTAAAAACAACATAGAGTATTGTTAAGTGAAATGATAGGACTCAACAAAAAGAAAAAGAATAAATCAAAAGTGATGTGGCTGCCAAAAAACCCCAAATAACATACTTTTAGATGGCATTAATTAGAATACAGGTCCAGAACAAATATAATCATCCATGCTTGGATGAGTCATATACGACTCCAAGCTTCCCTGGTGGCTCAGATGGTAAAGAAGATGCCTGGGATACAGGAGACCTGGGTTCGATCCTTGGGTCAGGAAGATACCCTGGAGAAGGCAATGGCAACCCACTCCAGTATTCCTGGCTAGAAAATTCCATGGACAGAGGAGCCTGGTGGGCTACATGGGTTCCATGGGAGTGAGCTACATGGGGTTCATGGGGTTGCAGAGTCAGACATAACTGAGCAACTAACAGTCTATAAGACAGGACTCCACAAATTAAACCTGTTTTTGGAAGTCACATTTTGAGAAATATTAACAAAGTGAAGTACAAGAGAAAAATGCAACAATAAATGCATGAATGAATAAGGTTCAAAATCAAGTAAACTAAATGATTTGCTGCAAGTCACTAAGCTAATAATGCAGGAATCAGAATTTTAACTCAGGTTTTCTGATTCCACTTCTCAGTTACTGGCTAATTCTCATTGCACATTGTTAGCTTTCTAATACTTTTCTTTACCTAAACTACAGATGTTCACATACTTCAAAGAGTAGACTTAAATGTTTAAGTTTTGTACCCCTTGATACATCTCTGAAGTATTCACTTGCCCTAATGAAACTTAGAAAGAAAGACCACTGTAAATCCTTCTGAACAATACATGACCCAATATATTTCCTGCTTTTGTTGGTAATTGTGTGCTAACATACCTAACTCAATCTCAGCACACTAGAGTGACAATTTAATTCAACATTTGTGTGTGTGTGTGTGTGTGTGTGTGTGTGTGTGTGTGTGTGTATACTCACACACAAGAATCTCTGACATGAATCAAGAAAAATGGAATAATGAGTAGAAAAGTTACTAAAAGCTATGGTAATCAAGACTGTATGGTAGACTTGAGAGTCCAGAAATAAACCCATACATTAAAACTTAAAGAAGAAAATTGAGAGGTAAATCTAAATAACCTCAGATTAGGCAACATCTCTTAGATATGATACCTCACGCACGGAAACCAAAAAATAAACCAATAGCATCAAATTTTAAAACTGATGTGCTTCAAAGGATACCATCATGGAAGTAAAAAGACAGCTAACAGAACTGGGAAAATGTTTTCAAATGACAGATCTGATAAGGACCCAGTATGCAAAATATATAAAAAAAAAACACAGCTCAATAATAGAAAAGCAAATATCCAATTAAAATGGATAATGGATTTAAATAGACATTTCACCAAAGAAATATATAAATGACCAATAATCATATGAAAAGATCACCAATACCACTCATTCGTAATTAGAGAAGTTCAAATAAGACACCACTTCATCCCTACTAGTATAGTGTTCAATAATCAGTAAGAGAAACAATACCAATAAGACAAATAATATCAAGCACTGACAAGGGTGTAGAGAAACTGGAACCTTCATACATTGCTGATTGGAATGCAGAACTGTACTGTTTGGCAGCAAAACAGCATGACGGTTCCTCAAAAAGTTAAACATGAAGTTGCCATATGACCCACAAATTTCATTCCTAGGTACAAAACAGGAGAACTGAAGGCATATGTTCACCCAAAAACCTGTACATGAATGTTCAGAGCAGTATTATAGAATAAGGTTCAAAATCAAGTAAACTAAATGATTTGCTGCAAGTCACTAAGCTAATAATGCAGGAATCAGAATTTTAACTCAGGTTTTCTGATTCCACTTCTCAGTTTACTGGCTAATTCTCATTGCACATTGTTAGCTTTCTAATACTTTTCTTTACCTAAACTACAGATGTTCACATACTTCAAAGAGTAGACTTAAATGTTTAAGTTTTGTACCCCTTGATACATCTCTGAAGTATTCACTTGCCCTAATGAAACTTAGAAAGAAAGACCACTGTAAATCCTTCTGAACAATACATGACCCAATATATTTCCTGCTTTTGTTGGTAATTGTGTGCTAACATACCTAACTCAATCTCAGCACACTAGAGTGACAATTTAATTCAACATTTATGTGTGTGTGTGTGTGTGTGTGTGTGTGTGTATACTCACACACAAGAATCTCTGACATGAATCAAGAAAAATGGAATAATGAGTAGAAAAGTTACTAAAAGCTATGGTAATCAAGACTGTATGGTAGACTTGAGAGTCCAGAAATAAACCCATACATTAAAACTTAAAGAAGAAAATTGAGAGGTAAATCTAAATAACCTCAGATTAGGCAACATCTCTTAGATATGATACCTCACGCACGGAAACCAAAAAATAAACCAATAGCATCAAATTTTAAAACTGATGTGCTTCAAAGGATACCATCATGGAAGTAAAAAGACAGCTAACAGAACTGGGAAAATGTTTTCAAATGACAGATCTGATAAGGACCCAGTATGCAAAATATATAAAAAAAAAACACAGCTCAATAATAGAAAAGCAAATATCCAATTAAAATGGATAATGGATTTAAATAGACATTTCACCAAAGAAATATATAAATGACCAATAATCATATGAAAAGATCACCAATACCACTCATTCGTAATTAGAGAAGTTCAAATAAGACACCACTTCATCCCTACTAGTATAGTGTTCAATAATCAGTAAGAGAAACAATACCAATAAGACAAATAATATCAAGCACTGACAAGGGTGTAGAGAAACTGGAACCTTCATACATTGCTGATTGGAATGCAGAACTGTACTGTTTGGCAGCAAAACAGCATGACGGTTCCTCAAAAAGTTAAACATGAAGTTGCCATATGACCCACAAATTTCATTCCTAGGTACAAAACAGGAGAACTGAAGGCATATGTTCACCCAAAAACCTGTACATGAATGTTCAGAGCAGTATTATTCATGACAGCCAAAGAGCAGAAACAATCCAAGTGTCCAACAGCTGATGAATGGATAAACAAAATGTGGTGCATACTCACACAATAGAATATTATTCAGCCACAGAAAGGAATGAAGTACTGATAGGTACTGCAACGTTGATGAACCTTGGAAACATTATATTAAATGAAAGAAGCCTGTCACAAAGACCAGGTGTTGTTTGATTCCAATTATAAGAAATGCCCTGAACAAGCAAATCTATGGAAACAGAAAGTGGATTAGTGGTTGCCAGGGACTGGGGGAGGGAGGATTGGGGTGAACACTGGCGGGAACAGGATTTCTTTTGGGGGTGAGGAAATGTTTTAGAATTAGATAGTACTGATACTTGTATAAACTTGTGAATATACAATGAACTATATACATTAAAGGAATGAAATTTGATGTAAATTACATCTCAAAAAGAAGTTAAATGAAAATGGGTGGAGGAGATTTTTATCCCTTAATTCCTACAACTATTTCAAGCAGTAACTCTAACATAAAAAATAGAAAATTATGTTTTAAATGTAAATGATCTTATTACATCTAATTATTAGGATCATTATTATCATGTTTTATTATGACAGCATAATCTATATATGATGGGAGGTGAAGTAGGAGTATGGGCTTCCATGGTGGCTCAGTGGTGAAGAATCTGCCTGTGACAGAGGAGCCACAGGAGATTCAGGTTCGATCCCTGAGTCAGGAAGATCCCCTGAAGAAGGGAATGGCAACCCTCCCCGACATTCTTGCCTGGAGAATCACACAGACAGAGGAGCCTGGCAGGCTAGAGTTCACAGGGCTGCAAAGAGGTGGATATGACTGAAGAGACATAGCACACAAGCATGGAAAGTAATATATCTGCCACATCTCATGGAGTTTTCATAAAAATTGGACAAATTTCTGATCGAGTGTAAACACTATACAAATCAAAAAGTAAGCACCTGCATCAGAGTTCATGAGGACCTGGACACAAGACCCAATGTTGTAATGTAAGACTTTTGACCTTCATCTTCATAATTTTGGATTAGGCAATGGTTTCTGACAAGTAACAACTAAAGCACAAGTCACTAAAGGAAAAACAAATTCAGCTTCCTCAAAATTAAAAACTTGTGTGCTTCAAAGAGTGAAAAGGAAAACTGATACAATGGGAGAAAGTGTTCATATAGCATATGTCTGACAACTTGTTAAAAACATCATATAATCCATTGGGAGATTTAGATCTCTGTTTCCTCCTCCATCAAACCATCAAAACAGTAATACCTGCCTCATAACACTGTTATGAGGATTAATGAGAAAATGACTGTGAAGAGTTCAGCCATCCAGCAAGTAGTGTGTGCCTGCCACGCAGCAATAGTCTGTGAATACTGGTTGCTGTTACTATTAAGTTAATATCATTGATAATGAAATAATTATACTGAGGGCTGCAAGGATTTGGAAAAACTGTTCTCTCACATACTATGAGAAATCTTCTGGCTAGTGTTTTGGCCTTGTTGGTGTACATGGTAATGACTGTGTGCTAACACCCAGCAGGCCCAGGGATTCTATTAATACTTATAGGAATTTATTCTAAAGAACTAATTGAAGGACTTCCCTGGTGGCACAGTGGATAGGAATCTGCCTGCCAATGCAGGGGACATAGGTTTGATTCCTTGTATGGGAAGATTCCACGTGCTACAGAGCCACTAAGCCCGTGCACTGTGACGACTGGAGCCGGTGTGCCTAGAACCTGTGCTCTGCCACAACAGAAGCCACGCAGTCAGCAGCCCAGCACCGCAACAAAGAGGAGCCCCTACTCACTGCAACTACAAAAGCCCAAGCGAAGCCACAAAGAGCCGGCACCACCACAAGTAACGGAATTTTAAAAAAGAACTAATTAAAGAGGTGCCTAAAGGATTATATGCATCTCCATCAAAATACTGTTTATAACAGCAAAAAAAGGAAGTAACTGAAATGTTATGCCCATTAATTAAATGATATGCCCATTAATTAAAAATGGGCTTGCAGCAATTAAAAAACAGGCTATTCTGCACCAATTTAAAATGAAATTGTAGAAGATTATTTACTGCCACAGATTTTTTTTGATATTCAATTAAGTGAAGAAAAGTTATAAATATATATTCTGATGTCTTCTTAAAATACTGAAATGTTATAGTAATACATACATAGAAAAAAGTCTGGAA